>JBBPBX010033447.1:0-33247 GCA_038048925.1 Garcialebias charrua
TCCTGAATCCGAGGTTCGACTATCCGACGGACCCTCCTCTCCAGAACCCCTGAATAGACCTTACCAGGGAGGCTTAAGAGTGTGATCCCCCTATAGTTGGAACACACCCTACGGTCCCCCTTTTTGAATAGGGGAACCACCACCCCAGTCTGCCAATCCAAGGGAACTGCCCCCGATGTCCACGCGATATTGCAGAGTCGCGTAAGCCAACACAACCCTACAACATCCAGAGCCCTAAGGAACTCCGGGCGAATCTCATCCACCCCCGGAGCCTTGCCACCGCGGAGCTTTTTAACCACCTCGGCGACCTCAGCACCAGAGATCGGAGAACCCGACCCAAAGTCCCCAGGCTCTGCTTCCTCAGTGGAAGACGTGCCAGTAGGATTGAGGAGGTCTTCGAAGTATTCCGCCCACCGACTCACAACATCCCGAGTTGAGGTCAGCAGCACGCCACCTCCACCATAAATGGTGTTGGTCTCGTACCTCTTTCCCCCCCTGAGACGCCGGATGGTGGACCAGAATCGCCTCGAAGCCGTACGGAAGTCATTCTCCATGGCCTCTCCGAACTCCTCCCACGCCCGAGTTTTTGCCTCAGCAACCACCCGAGCCGCATGCCGCTTGGACTGCCGGTACCTATCAGCTGCTTCCGGGGTCCCACAAGCCAAAAAGGCCCAATAGGACTCCTTCTTCAGCCTGACAGCATCCCTCACTGCCGGTGTCCACCACCGGGTTCGAGGGTTGCCACCTCGACAGGCACCAACAACCTTGCGGCCACAGCTCCGATAAGCTGCCTCGACAATAGAGGCGCGGAACACGGCCCACTCGGACTCCATGTCCCCCGCCTCCCTCGGAACGTGTTCAAAGCTCTCCCGGAGGTGGGAGTTAAAGCTCCGTCTTACGGGAGACTCTGCCAGACGTTCCCAGCAGACCCTCACAATACGTTTGGGTCTGCCAGGTCTGACCGGCATCCTCCCCCACCATCGGAGCCAACTCACCACCAGGTAGTGGTCAGTAGACAGCTCCGCCCCTCTCCTCACCCGAGTGTCCAAGACATGCGGCCGCAGATCAGATGAGACGACAACAAAGTCGATCATCGAACTGCGACCTAGGGTGTCCTGGTGCCAAGAGCACATATGGACACCCTTATGCTTAAACATGGTGTTCGTTATGGACAATCCATGACGAGCACAGAAGTCCAATAACAGAACACCACTCTGGTTCAGATCAGGGGGGCCGTTCCTCCCAACCACACCCCTCCAGGTCTCACTGTCATTGCCCACGTGAGCGTTGAAGTCCCCCAGTAGAACAAGGGAGTCCCCAGGAGGCGCACTCTCCAATACCCCCTCCAAGGACTCCAAAAAGGGTGGGTAGTCTGAGCTGCCGTTTGGTGCATAGGCACAAACAACAGTCAGAGCCCGTCCCCCCACACGTAGGCGAAGGGAGGCTACCCTCTCGTTCACCGGGGTGAACCCCAACGTACAGGCACCAAGATGGGGGGCAACCAGTATGCCCACTCCTGCTCGGCGCCTCTCACCAGGGGCAACTCCAGAGTGGAAGAGTGTCCAACCCCTCTCAAGGAAACTGGTTCCAGAGCCAGAGCCATGCGTTGAGGTGAGTCCGACTATTTCTAGTCGGAACCTCTCAACCTCACACACTAGCTCAGGCTCCTTCCCCACCAGAGAGGTGACATTCCATGTCCCAATGGCCAGCTTCTGTAGCCGAGGATCAGACCGCCAGGGTCCCCGCCCTCGGCCGCCACCCATCTCACATTGCACCCGACCCCTTTGGCCCCTCCCACAGGTGGTGAGCCCATGGGAAGGGGGACCCACGTCTCCTCTTCGGGCTGTGCCCGGCCGGGCTCCATGGGTAAAAGCCCGGCCACCAGGCGCTCGCCAGCGTGCCCCACCTCCGGGCCTGGCTCCAGAGTGGGGCCCCGGTGACCCGCGTCCGGGCGAGGGAAAACTTAGTCCATTAATTGTACTCATCATAGGGGTTTTTGGGCTGCACTTTGTCTGATCCCTCACCTAGGACCTGTCTGCCTTGGGTGACCCTTCTAGGGGCATGAAGCCCCTGACAGCATAGCTCCTAGGATCATTGGGACACTCAAACCCCTCCACCACGGTAAGGTGGCAGCCCAGGGAGGGGCTTTGTTTACACTGAGTGCGTACCTGCATTTCATGTCCACACATCTGGACAACCACTGGAGTAAACTCTTTCAAGCTGCACTGTTTGATATGGCTCAGTATGACCTTGTCTTGTGTTTGATTTCATATTTTGCATTTACATTTAAGGCTGTGATCTGCACATCTTGGAATTTCAGCTTTTTTTAATTCACAACATTATAAAAACAGCACAAGTCCAAGAGCATGAATGGTTGTCTCTATGTGGTCCTGTGATGGACTGGACCTGTCCAGGGTGTCCCCATCGTGCCAGCTCCAAGCAAACTGGAAAGACAATGGATGGATGGATGGATGGATGGATAGATGACAAAGTTGTCTTGCTGCTCATGAGGATGAAAATAACAGCCCACTGCAGACCGTTATGCAGATAAGTGATTCATTAAAAACAATTCGAATGACACCCTATCTGAAATCAGATCCTGGTTCTGGTGCCACTTCCTCACACTGAACAGCAACAAAACTGAACTTCTTCTCATTGGCACCAAATCCTGCCTTACTCAAAATCTGTGACTTGTACCGTTTTCATCACCAGCACCCCATGCACCTGCCCCAGGTTAAGAGAGTCGGGGTGTCATCCTAGACAAAACAATATAATTTCAATCACACATCTGTAACATCACTTGTTCAGCCTACTTTCACCTCCTCTTTGTGGTTTGCCTGCAGAAACTCCAACAGGTGCAGAACTGTGCTGCTCACATCACCTCCACAACCCCCTCCACCAGTCATATGACCTCTGTCCTGCAGCATCCTCACTGGCCCCCAGTTAAATATTGCATTTCATACAAAATCCAGTTCCTCCAAAACCATCACTGACCTCACCCCTCGGTATCTCACAGAACTCCTCCACATCAACACACCCACCTGCACTCTCAGGTCCTCCTCCCCCATGCAGCTCACCCAACCCCCTGCTCATCTGAGCTCTATGGGCTTGAGAGCATCAGCGCACCACCTCATGACCTCTCTTCCCCCTGGACATCAAAACCTCTCGCACTGTCTCCATTTTTAAATCCTGCAGTAAAACTCCTCTTTCACTCTTACCTCCTTGTCACACTGTATTTATGTTTTTTTTTTTTTTCAGAAGCTCCCTTCTTCACAGCAAGCTAACTTACACAAAGATATCATGCATTTATGTTATATACAATGTTTATTTGTTAGTTTTTTTTTACTGCATCTGACATTGTATTTTACTCTATGTGTCCTTGAGAGCCATGAAAAGTGACTTCAAAACTAAATGTATTATTATTATTACCGGTACTGTACTATTATTTTGTCTTTTCTCTGTTCAGGGGTCTCCACAGCGAGTCATCCTCCTCCATCTCTGTCCTCACTCCATCCACTACCTCCATGTCCTCTCTAACTGCATCCATATATCTCCTCTTTGTCTTTTTTCCTGGCAGCTACATTTTTAACTTCCTTCTACCAATATCTCTCCTCTGGACATGTCCAAACCATCTCAGTCTGACATACCTCTCTAACTTTATCTATATTATTATTAATAATTGTGCATTTGTGTTGTCATATTTGCACATAAAGTCGTTCAGGTTTTTTTCCAGATGAAGAGCCACTGCTCAGCAAACTGTAAGCGGTTGGCTTCTTCCTTCCTCTAATGCGTGCCTACGTGCACCTTTGCTCTAACTTCACAGTGAAGTCCAAACAGTGCTAAATTTCTGTCATTCAGTGAAATGCAGTGACAGCAAAGCACTCTGGGACCTAAAAAAAAAGGTGCTTAGTGAATGTAATTTATGTTGCGTTTCATTTGTGGTGATTTCAAACTGCAGTAAACAGTCAGCTTGGTGTTTTTTTTTATGTGAGGAGCATGCATGCGTGGTGCGGTTTCCAGTTTGAGCGACTGTAAAATATTAAAACTACATTTCACGAACTGCTCTTCTTTTTGTTATAACTGGAACTCATGAACTGTGAAGTGTTTTAAAGTAAAATAATTTACTGTGAGCTACAGGAGGAAACAGCAGTAAAGTGTAAGACTTTATTGGCAAAGCTGCAGCAGCAAATGTGCTGTGAAAAATTTTAGTGTAAGAGTTATCAGTCGAAAGGAAGTGAACAAATCACAAACAAACGTCGTCACTGCAGAGAAACTGCAGCAGTCGTGCATCACCACTTAGCTGCAGTTTTCACGTCTTGCAGATATTTGAGTTAAAGCAACTTTTAATACAGAAACTATTTATTTAACCACAGACTACTCCATCATCCTAATCATTTAATAACCTTTTGAGTACAAGAGTACCACGTACGGCTCATTGTACATCTGTCGGCAAACTGTTATACAGCAAGAAAGCAATTTATAGCAATGATCTGTACATGCATAGACCTTCTATAAGCATTGACCTTGATTTGTGACCTTGACCTTAAAGCTGAGGTGATGAAACAATTATGTGACACTGTCTATTGACGATGCATACGTGTATAAAGTTTCATTAAATGGTCTTGAGCTGATTACGGTAAAAGTAATAGTCTGGCCAACCAAAGACCCTGCATAACACTTGACCTTGATTTGTGACCTTGACCTTTGACGGGCGTATAGAAAAGGAATGCACAAATGTAAAATATATTTTGTGTCAACAAACAAGAGCATCAAATATTCTTTGTTATTTGGCGTCATAAAAAACTCACAGACCAAACATTTATTAACATGTTTTTTAGCATTAAAGCTGCAGTCTAAGTTTTCTAAAAATATATTTTTAACATATTTCTTCACTCTGTCACTATCTCCTGACAGACTGATGTTAGACAAAGTAATCTCTGAAAAAAACTATAGTCCCCTTGCTTCTCCAGGTGTTACTAAAAGCATTTCTAAATTCCCACAGTGACCCGCCATTAACCAGCCAATAAAAACAGAGTTTTTAACCAGCCAATAAAAACAGAGCTTCTCACGCCCCTAACCCACGCCCCCGCCTGTCCCAGCCCCAGCGGCCGCGCACGTTCTCGTTCAAAGGATTGCAAAGCGATGCAAAACTGTTTTGTATGTGACACAAATGTATTAAATTCCCCTTCTTCATCCCTGATCTGGACTTTTCTTTTGTTTTTTTGCCAAAAGTCAAGTGATCGCTTCCTCCTCCGCTGACTCCATGACTGAAATGATGAGGAAATGAATGAATTTGTCACGAGCGAATTAAACTCGGGTTCAACGTGGCTGCGCGAGGCTCTGCAGATTTCATGGTGTTCTGGTGGGCTGGACCAGCGCTCCATGTTTTATTTTATTTTTTAGAACGTTTTATTAACATATAAACACAGAATATCGCAGCGGCTGCGACATGACTGCAGTGGAGGCGGAGCTAAGGAGGCTGAGCTGAAGTTCAGCGAGAGCAAGGGGGAGGGACCAGAATGCTTTCCCTGTTGAAAAATTTTCTGTCCTGCGTTCTACAGAAAATTACAGACTGCAGGTTTAAAATCAAAACTAATGTTTTATTGTTCAATCAAATTAGCATTAACTGCCTTTTTATAACCAGTCAGAAAACTCAGTTTTATTAAACTCCATAGGCATTTTTAAAATGTCTGCAACTAATTAGTGACAGGGTGCTATAGCTACAGTATGGTGGCGTAGCTTTGACAAGACTCACCCGTCACATGTGTCCGTGAAGGACAGCTGTCTCTCCAGAGAGAGGCTGCGAGGGAGCTGTGGGGCGCCGCTCTCCTGGTTCTGATTGGCTGGGGGCTCCTGCAGAGACGTGGCCCTCAGTAACGGTAAAGTGGGCAGCGTGATGAGCGAGTACGTCTCCTCGTTTGGATCTTTATCACAAGTCTGTTCTTCACCCCCGTCCGTCTCCACATGATCCTCCATGAGCTCCACCTCACCAACCCCGTCCGCCTTCAGCTCCTCTTCTTCCGCCCGCTCCTCCTCTTCCTCCCTCCCTTCTTCCCTCTCATCCACCACCCAGGCTTCTCCCAAATGGGCCTCGCCGGGCTTGCATTCTGCGTCCTTGATGGCCTTCTGGTACAACTCGGAGAAACTTCTGCAGAGCACAAAAACAACAGCAAGAACAAGTTCACGGAAACTAAACTCAGAAATAAACAAAAGTTACATTTTCTCTGAGAAGGCAGTGGGAACGCTGAGTGCTGAATGACGGCTGAAATTTGCCCGAGGCACTGAAACAAACTAACGCTGGCTAAAATCTTTAGCTTTTAGCTATAGTTAGTGTTAAGACAAAGAACACCAGCTAAAAGCTAAAGGAGCAAAACATTACCTAAAAGAAGCAGTTTGACAAAAATAGCAAAACTATCACTAAAACATGCAAAATACTAGATAAAACCTAAAAAGAGCAAAACACCTACTAAAGGTAAAAAAAAAGGCTACATATCTAAAATATAAAAGTGGCTTAGTGCTAGCCGAAAGCTAAAAATACACAACACTAGCTAAAAGATAAATTGATAAAAATAACAAAACACTAACTAAAGCTAAAAGGTTAAATGCTAACAAAAATATACTAGTGGACAAATGTTACCTAAGAGCTAAAAGACTGAATACAAGCTAAAAGAAAGGGAGCAAAACACACCTTGAGCAAAATATTATCTGAAAGACAAAAAGTTGCTCAAATAAAACCAACTAAACACACACACACACACACACAAACAAAAACGCTAGCTAAAACAACAAAAAAAGCAAAATACCTACTAAAACTTAAAAAGGCTAAATGCTAACTGATAGACAAAACTGGCAACATGCTAGCCAAATGACAGCAAACTAAAAGCTAAAAGGAGCAAAACACTATCTAAAGAAAGAAAAATGCTTTCTGAAAGACAAAAAATAACAATAATCGCAAAACATTATGAATGCAAAAAAAACACAACACACTAGCTAAAAACTAAGAACAGCATAACACTAGCTAAAGCTAAAAGGTAAAATGCTAATTAAATGACAAAAGTGACCAAATGCAAGCCAAAAGCTAAAAGACAAACTAGCAAAAAGCTTAATGGAGAAAAAGTCTACCTAAAAGCAAAAGAGTTAGAAAAGTTATTAGAGTTAGAAAAAAATAGAAAGATTTATTCATTTTGCTCTGTTACTTGAAGATTATTTTTATTTGAACTAATTGTTTGAAAAAAGGGGGCAGATATAATACGATTTTTTCTTCTTTCTGCTACCTTTCATTTTTATATTTTGTATGTTATCGGTTATGGGATTGTTTTGTATTTTTTTATGAACAAATTTATAAATAAAAAAATAATAGAAGAAAAGAAAAAGAAAGCTAAATGCTCTCTGAAAGACAAAACAGCAAAACACCAGCTAATTGATAAAAACAAAACACTAACAAAAGCTAAAACATCTAAATGCAAAATAAAATACAAAAGTGTCAAATGCTAGGTACAAGCTAAAAAAAGGACAATAGCTAAAGGTTTAAAGAAGCTAAATTTTAGCTAAAAAACAAAACAAAACAACCATAGTACCGTAGTACATTTGTAAAGACCTAAAAGTTGTAAAACTAGCAATAATCCAAAAGTAGCAATGTGTGTTATGTTTCAATTAGTAAAACAACTGTGAATAAAGTTTAATTATTTGAAAAGTATAAAAAAAAAGGTTACAAAGACCGAAGGTCATTGCACCCATCTCCTGGAAGAGCTTAAAGCTGCACTATGTAACTTTGTAATGCAGTCTGTAACTTTACTAACAATATTTTTAACATATTTCTTCACTCTGTCACTATCTACTGACAGACTGATGTTAGACAAAGTAATCTCTGAAAAAAACTATAGTCCCCTTGCTTCTCTATCAGCATTTATAAAAACACTAAAAACACAGAGTGACCCGCCGTTAACCAGCCAATAAAAACAGAGTTTGTAACCAGCCAATAAAAACAGAGCTTGAATTTGAATTTCAGCAGAGCAAGGGGGGCAGAGCCATATATGGCTCTGAGGGGGAGGGATCAGAATGCTTTGCCTGTGAAAATATTTCTAAGTTCTGTGCTCTACAGAAAGTTACACATAGCACCTTTAATGTTTTGAAAAACAAATAGCTAAAATAACACAAAGTATGTTGTAGTTTAGGTACAAAACAGGACAACACTATATATCCAGTCAAAAAGAAATAAAAAAATCACTAGATTATTTTGAGGTCCCACTTTGTGTCACAAATCATGACATCACTGTGACAAAGCAGTGATTCAGGGCGGAAACATGAATACATCGGTGGTTTCTCTGAGGATCCCTCTGCCCTCAGCTCTGAGCAGCAGAGATGAGTCCACAGCTGATTCTTCTGTTTCTCGGACTTCCGTGGCTGAGTCAGTGACTAAACATCAATAAAAAGGATTAACTGGACTTCAGCCCACCAGCAGACCCAGCTGTGACCTGACATACTCTTCTCCCACTTGCCCGTCTCCCTCCCGACATGAGTCTCGCCTACCTGCGAGGTTTGCCGTTCTCGTCCGGTGGAATGACGGTGATGTGGATCTTGTGCGCGGTGCGGAGAACCCTGGTCCTCTCCTCTGAGCTCAGATGAACCAGGGAGTGTCCGCACAGCCTCACCACGCGAGCCCAGAGCTGCAGGCCGCCGCTCTCGGCGTAGCAGAATCTCTGCAGCTCCGTCACGAAGCCTTCCTCGTTGGTCAGGAAGCCGGGCTGCCCCACGCCGTCCCGCAGGGGGATGACCTCCAGGGCCTCGCAGCCTCGTGTGACGAGCTGCAGGATAAAAGCAGAGTAGAAGGATCTGATGTGTGGTGCTCAGTGCAGTCCTCCAACTGATGGAGAGCCCACTCACCTCAAGCCGTTGCACCACCTCCTTTATGTCCTCTGCTTGGCTCTCCAACACACTGATCGACACCGACTCCCCACGCTCGTAGAAAATATCCAAGCAAGGCCACCCCTCTTTAGTCTCAGTCACTGCCTTCCAGCCGATAACGTCCCGGCAGGAACAGTTGAACACCACCCTGCGGCTGCACCTCTCGATGAGCACTACAGACTCCGCCGACACCCCCAGCAGACAGGGGAGCGCCAGCTCCCCCGCCTCCCATTCATCTTCTCTGTTGACCACCACCGCCCACACCAGCGCCCCGGCGCTGTGCAGCTCGGCTCCCTTGGTGCCCTTCATTTTGTCTTTCCGCTTGCCGCCCAGAGACAGCAGGGGGAACTTGGTGGAGGAGTCAATGGGTGTGGTGGTCACGTAGTTCGCAGCCAGGTCCTTCAGGTACTCCTGCCTCGTTCGGGTGGCCATGGAGCGGAACTTCTCTGACTTCTCCGCAGCGTTTTCAGCGTTCACTACTTTTGCCAGGAGGAAGTCTCTGAAGGCGGACGAGCGAGGGAACCGTGCACCCTTTGGGAACAGAGGGCCAAATAATGGGATGTCTTTAGAGCGCGTCACAGCCACCCTGAGAGGAAAGGAGGAGAGCGAATCAGAGGCAAAAAACAGAGGCAGAAATGTATTTATTTTATTTTATTTATTGTTTATTTGATAGAAACAAATACATGAAACATCAAATCAATCTAATGTCTGCATCACAGTGTTTATAGCCAAAGCTAATTTGCAACACCCGTCCCTAGATGGACCTTTAACAGTTGGTTAAATGAAAAGTTAAGATCAACAGTAAAAACCAATTAAAATGATGAAAAAGAAACATAAAACAATGTATTTAAAACTATTGAGTTAAAACAATTAACAATATTTAAAAACAAGTACAATTCTGGTTCATCTTTAGCCAATTCTTAAGCCTTGAAGTGAATATTTTAATGTCAGTTTTGGTCTTAAGATCAGATGGTAATGAGCTCCACAGCTCACAACTCCTAACAGAGAAGGCTGGCTGTCCAAAAGTTGTCCTGCAAAATAATATTTTACAGTCACGATTTGTGAAACTTCTAGTGACTCTGTTGTTGTTCTGTCTCTCAACAAATGTAAGTAATGGCTCAGGTGCTACATGATTGATGCATTTATGAAACAGTTTAAGAAAACAAAAACTAATAAAGCTGTCAAAGCTCATTAAGTTATATTTCTTACTAATGCTACAGTGATGATAGCAGATTGGCTTTTCATCCATAATTTTTACAGCCTGATTATATAAAGAGCCATTGTGTTTGGTCGCAGTTAGAGAGGCCTGAGCCCATGCGGACATGCAATATGATATATAACCAAAAAAAACAATAATATAATTCATATATAGTAGGGCTTCCTGACATGGTATATATGTATTTTATAATTAGTTTGAAACAAATAATATAACTTTGTATTGTTTTTGAAATTGTCTTTAAATGTTTATCAAATTTAAGTTGAGGATCTAGCACCAAACCGAGGTATTTAAATGCTGCAATAGAATTATTATTTTTTTCATTTTGTACATGAATGTTAAATTTTTCTTTTAAATCAAGTTTTCTTATTGAGAAACCCATGGAGACTGTTTTTGAAAGGATCAGA
Organism: Garcialebias charrua; assembly: GCA_038048925.1. Classification (NCBI taxonomy): domain Eukaryota; kingdom Metazoa; phylum Chordata; class Actinopteri; order Cyprinodontiformes; family Rivulidae; genus Garcialebias; species Garcialebias charrua. The sequence continues at coordinate 10,528 of JBBPBX010033447.1, forward strand.
ACTAGCTGATTTTGGATGAGCCATTGTTAGATGTCAGACATACAGTTGGATAATACCTCTTCAGCTTGTTCTGGTGACTTAGCGAGTGCATAAAGTACTGCATCATCCGCATAAAGTTGACAGCTGACACCTGAGCAGTGCACAGGCAAGTCATTTATGAAAAGACTAAGTAGCAACGGGCCAAGTATCGAGCCTTGTGGGATGCCCTTTTTTAAGTTAAAAAATCCAGTGATGCATTGATCTAATTTAACACACTGAGCTCTAGGCTAAAGTGTTTCATCTTCAAATGTTCCATCTTTGTCTGGTTTTCAGGTTTTACTATATGTGGAAAACATAAGTATTTCCTCCTCGGCTGCGTGACACCTAAACAGATGTGGCTAAAACTCCAACCATAGCACAAAAGACAGAAAACTAATTCTGTCTTCTCACATCTTATCTACTTCACCTGTAACAGTGCAACAAATCAGCTTAAATGCAACTTCTATACAAGTATCTAATTATCCGAGACTCACAGGAAGTGATAAAACGATCAGTACAAACCTGTAATGGGTGTTTTCAGTGCCAGGCTCGTGGACCTGAACAATGATGAAGACATGCTGGAAATGGGAGCGGATGGACTTGGGAGTGAAGGGCAGAGCACCCGACTCCTGGAACACGATTGTCACAATGTCGTTACCGATGTGTCGCTTCCTCAGCAGCTGAGGAGACAAAACACAAACACAGAGACATGAAATCAACCCGCTCAGACTGAAAACAGAGAAACCATCAATGTTGCAAAATTTTACAAATCAACATTCGCAACACAAAAATGGCTATAACTCGGTCCATTATAAATATACTGAACTAAACGCTGTTGTGGTAGTAGCTGAGCATCAACTACACACATTTTGAACACTACATATTGCATGAACTCTGCATAAAACTGGTTTTGTTTTTTGACAAAACACATTCCTTTAAAGGAATGTTAGGCTGTTTACAAATATTGTGTTTTGAAAATTAGACCATTTAATTTGAGTTTGGAAACTCCTCCCTGGGCTGCCAGCTTACCGTGGTGGAGGGGTTTGAGTGTCTCAATGATCCTAGGAGCTATGCTGTCAGGGGCTTCATGCCCCTAGTAGGGTCACCCAAGGCAGACAGGTCCTAGGTGAGGGACCAGACAAAGTGCAGCCCAAAGACCCCTTATGATGAACAAAATAAATGGAATCAATGTTCCCTCGCCAGGACGTGGGTCACCGGGGCCCCACTCTGGAGCCAGGCCCGGAGGTGGGGCACGCTGGCGAGCGCCTGGTGGCCAGACTTTACCCATGGAGCCCGGCCGGGCACAGCCCGAAGAGGAGACGTGGGTCCCCCTTCCCATGGGCTCACCACCTGTGGGAGGGGCCAAAGGGGTCGGGTGCAATGTGGGATGGGTGGTGGCCGAGGGCGGGGACCCTGGCGGTCTGATCCTCGGCTACAGAAGCTGGCCATTGGGACATGGAATGTCACCTCTCTGGTGGGGAAGGAGCCTGAGCTAGTGTGTGAGGTTGAGAGGTTCCGGCTAGAAATAGTCGGACTCACCTCAACGCATGGCTCTGGCTCTGGAACCAGTTTCCTTGAGAGGGGTTGGACACTCTTCCACTCTGGAGTTGCCCCTGGTGAGAGGCGCCGAGCAGGAGTGGGCATACTTGTTGCCCCCCATCTTGGTGCCTGTACGTTGGGGTTCACCCCGGTGAACGAGAGGGTAGCCTCCCTTCGCCTACGTGTGGGGGGACGGGCTCTGACTGTTGTTTGTGCCTATGCGCCAAACGGCAGCGCAGATTACCCACCCTTTTTGGAGTCCTTGGAGGGGGTATTGGAGAGTGCGCCTCCTGGGGACTCCCTTGTTCTACTGGGGGACTTCAACGCTCACGTGGGCAATGACAGTGAGACCTGGAGGGGTGTGGTTGGGAGGAACGGCCCCCCTGATCTGAACCCGAGTGGTGTTTTGTTGTTGGACTTCTGTGCTCGTCATGGATTGTCCATAACGAACACCATGTTCAGGCATAAGGGTGTCCATATGTGCTCTTGGCACCAGGACACCCTAGGTCGCAGTTCGATGATCGACTTTGTTGTCGTCTCATCTGATCTGCGGCCGCATGTCTTGGACACTCGGGTGAAGAGAGGGGCGGAGCTGTCAACTGACCACTACCTGGTGGTGAGTTGGCTCCGATGGTGGGGGAGGATGCCGGTCAGACCTGGCAGGCCCAAACGTGTTGTGAGGGTCTGCTGGGAACGTCTGACAGAGTCTCCCGTAAGACGGAGCTTTAACTCCCACCTCCGTGAGAGCTTTGAACACATTCCGAGGGAGGCGGGGGACATTAATAATAATAATAATAATGAATTCAATTTATAACGCACTTTTCATTAATGAAAATCTCAAAGTGCTAGACATTGAGTCCGAGTGGGCCATGTTCCGCACCTCTATTGTCGAGGCGGCTTCTTGGAGCTGTGGCCGCAAGGTTGTTGGTGCCTGTCATGGTGGCAACCCTCGAACCCGGTGGTGGACACCGGCGTTGAGGGATGCTGTCATGCTGAAGAAGGAGTCCTATTGGGTCTTTTTGGCCTGTGGGACCCCGGAAGCAGCTGATGGGTACCAGCAGTCCAAACTTCGGGTGGTTGCTGAGGCAAAAACTCGGGCGTGGGAGGAGTTCGGAGAGGCCATGGAGAATGACTTCCGTACAGCTTTGAGGCGATTCTGGTCCACCATCCGGCGTCTAAGGGGGAGAAAGCGGTACGCCACCAACACCATTTATAGTGGGGATGGCGTGCTGCTGACCTCAGCTCGGGATGTTGTGAGTCGGTGGACAGAATACTTCGAAGACCTCCTCAATCCCACTGGCACGTCTTCCACTTCCTGGGGACTTTGGGTCGGGCTCTCCAATCTCTGGTGCTGAGGTCACCGAGGTGGTTAAAAAGCTCCTCGGTGGTAGGACTCCAGGGGTGGATGAGATTCGCCCGGAGTTCCTTAGGGCTCTGGATGTTGTGGGGTTGTGTTGGCTTACGCGACTCTGCAATATTGCGTGGACATCGGGGGCAGTTCCCCTGGATTGGCAGACTGGGGTGGTGGTTCCCCTATTCAAAAAGGGGGACCGTAGAGTGTGTTCCAACTATAGGGGGATCACACTCTTAAGCCTCCCTGGTAAGGTCTATTCAGGGGTTCTGGAGAGGAGGGTCCGTCGGATAGTCGAACCTCGAATTCGGCTGAAATGAGTTTTCTCCGCAGGGTTTCTGGACTCTCCCTTAGAAATAGGGTGAGAAGCTCGGTCATCCGGGAGGGACTCAGAGTAGAGCCGCTGCTTCTCCACATCGAGAGGAGCCAGTTGAGGTGGCTCAGGCATCTGGTTAGGATGCCTCCTGGACGCCTCCCTGGTGAGGTGTTCCGGGCATGTCCCACTGGGACGAGACCCAGAGGAAGACCCAGGACACGCTGGAGGGACTATGTTTCTCAGCTGGCCTGGGAACGCCTTGGGATTCCCAAGGAGGAGCTGCTCCAAGTGGCTGGGAGAGGGAAGTCTGGGCCTCCTTACTTAAGCTGCTACCCCCGCGACCCGACCCCGGATAAGCGGAAGAAAATGGATGGATGGAACTGTTTATTTGTCCTTTTGCGACTGCATTCACTTTGCATCAGACGTTTAAGCTGTCTTGCTTCATTGTGAACAGGTAAAATTCATCAAAGTTTTTTTAACTACAGTTTACTTGAGAAAATCTGAACAGCTAATGCTTTAAAGTGCTTTTGATTCTTTAAGTTCCTGTCTTGGAAAACCACCTCCTCACAACAAAGACCAGGTTTCATGGCTCCATTATCTATCAGAGGAAGTTTCATGTGATTTTAACTCTTGATAGGCCTTTGTTATCGTAGTTCAACCTGGACCCAATAAATACATCAAATAAGATGGCTGAGCCAAACAATAAAAAGATCAGAGCCAACACTGGTGAAACAGAAAAGATAAATCTACGAATGAAAACAAAGATTTTCTCATTTAATTTATCAGCCAACTGCTTTCTTTTATAGCAAAAATATACTTTGAAGGGTGTAATTTGTGTCAGAATTCATTTTAGTTGGCAGCTAGGAGTGATCTATAATGAGAAACGGCTCGCAATGTAAAGACGAGGAGTGGCTCGGTGTACTTCCTGCGCATGGCTGCAATAAAAGGGCTGAAAAGACGAGAAAGCCTTTGGTACTATAATCCAAACTCACTCAGTCATTTCAATTAAGCATGAGGAAATTACCATATTTTTTGGACTACAGTATAAGGAACACTTAAAATGCTTTGATTTTCTAAAAAATCGACAGTGAGCCTTATAACCAGGTGCGCCTTATGTATTAATTCTGGTTGCGTTTACTGACAGACTGATTTTATGTGGTACAAGGGAACAATGTTGAGAGTTACTGTGAATGAGTTGAATAAAGTTTGACTTTTTTTTTTTGTTGCTTAATGCACCTTATAGTCCGAATAATACGGTATGTCAACTTTTTTTTATTTGAATGAGCAAGTCTTTTATGCACTGTAACTTGCAATATGTGAAACTTCAGTTATTTTATCACAATCTTCAGAGACTTTTTAAAGCTCAGCCACTACGGCCATTTTTTAAAAAAGATTTTTTTTGTTTGTTTTAGTTTGAAATCTTTGATAGTGACTTATTTTCGATTTCCTCACAAACAGCAGCTGAAACCACAGACTGCACAGCCAGATGAACAGGAAGAAGTTCGCCTCTGAGGCAACAGTGAAAACAGAAGGTGGGAGTGAAAACTGTGACGCAGGATGCCATGCTTATTTCTGAGTACAGAAGTTTTATTAAAGTTTCCGCAAAAGCACAACAGTCTGGACAGAAACGTGTAACGAAGGTTGCACAGATTCAACCTTACTAAATTCTGTTAAACCCACGAGTTTGACATGTTTTAATAATGATTTAGTAAGTGGAAGTGCAGGAAAAAGAAGCCGTCTGTCACATTGTACCTGCTGTGTGTTGTTGGCGGTGTAGGGGAGCATGGTGGACACGTGAAACATGATCTCGTAGTCCTGGTAGCGTGTGTAGAGGGAATGTGTTCCAGTGGAGTCCGCTGCAAATCGCACACACAGAACAAACGCTTAAACCAAACACCATCTCCGAGTTGACGCCTGAGCACAAACCAGACTGAAATCTGTCCCACTGAAGGAAGCAGCTCGGAGATAACCAGCGGCGATGCCATTTTGCAGGCATTGCTCAGATTACACGTGGCCAGATAACGGTTATCTCAGGCTTTCACTGAAACACTGATGCCCTACGGATAACGGTACTGCGACAAAGCGCGATGCAGCTAATAGACGCGCGTGCGTGTTTTCAGCTCACTCTTGTTATCCAGTTGAGCTCGGTATCTCTCCCAGCCCTTCAGTCGCACCCGCTCTCCGAGCAGATCCAGAAACGCCTCGAACGCCGGCCCGGAGCTCTCGTTGTTGTACATGTCTTCCTCCGAGCTCTGCCCGGCGCGGCAGTACATCACACCAACCTTCCTCTGAAAATTCAGCTGCACAAAACAAAAGAAAAATAAATAAATGAAGCATTTCTAGCTGTCCATCCTCGTTTAAATCCTCAATTTATTGTTCATAAATGAGATTTATTGGCCTTTGAGTGCTAACAGACACCATAAAAGGTGGAAGCTTCTGAGATTTCAGTGAGGACTAAATTATTTACAACTTCTTCAATAAAAAGAGAAAAGTCACAATAACAAAGAGATTTTAAAACCGCATGCATTCAGTCTTTTCTTCGGCACATTACTGGTCTCAAATTTCAAATACAGTTTGAAAGACATTCTTGTTTTTTATCCTTTTGCTTTCTTGTGTTTCAAACTGTTTAGCAGGACTATATTTAACCGTTTTTAATTCTTAGCTTCATTTTAAACATTTACCAGACAAACGATCTAGATATTAAAGGGAGAGCTCAAATCTTTTGAAGTGGGGATCTGTGGAAAGGTATAAACAATTAATATCTTACCTGTTGTAGATAGCTCAATTTAGAGAAATAAGAGTTTATGCTCGACTGGATTAATGAGCAAACAATAATTATGAATGGGGCCAAGACCGTTCCATTAAGCCCAAGGTGTGAGGATTAATATATTTTGATTACTGTTTTGATGGTTTGGTTTTTGTGTTTCATTTTTCACCTGCTCAGATCTTACTCATCAATCATGCCACTTACACTTGTTCCCGTTTTGCAATGTACCGTATTTTTCGGAGTATAGGTCACACCGGAGTATAGGTCGCATTGTCCAACTATTACCAATAAATTGGAAAAATCCATAAATAGGTCGCACCGCAGTATAGGTCGCACCTACGTCAAAATGTGGACCGTGTTTAGCTCTGCTGCAAATGTCTGCCACAGGAGCGCACAGCAAGGCTTTTAAGAAGATTAACACTTAAAAACAATTATTTGTTTGATAAAAAATTATAGCAAATATGTGTCTGAGCTGAACTTTTCTTTAATAAATGAATAATTTTAGCAGGATAAACACCTAAAAATATATATTTGTTAGCTGACATTATTGTAAGAGTGTGTCTCAGTTTAATTTTTGTTAATAAATGATTACAAATCAGCTTATTTTATAAAAAGCCATATGGTCGCACCCGAGTATAGGTCGCAGGCCATGAAAAAAATGATAAAAAGGTGCGACCTATACTCCAAAAAATACGGTACTCAGGTGTTTTGGTTTTATTCATTCCGTTTCTGGTTATCTACATTTTTAGTTTCCTTGATTTGCCAGTTCAGCACTGATTGTCTTCCACTGTCGTCTGTATGTTCATGATGTTCTGTATCCTGGTCGGATTATTCCGATGAGTCGGGCTGCATTTGAATATTAGGTTAGAGATTTCTAGTGTGCTGCCACGTCAGCCTTTTGTTTTCTAGTTAACTGCACTGAAAGCTCGTCATATTGAAGCCTTATTTCTATAAAATGGGAGCTATCCTCAACAGGGAAGATGTTAACAGTTCATAATGTTTCCGCAGACCTCCACCTCAAATGATTGAACTATCTGAACAAAGCCCTCTGGTTGCAGCTGCAGTGTCTCAGAGTCTCAGAGCGGCGGCATCTCTCACCCCCTGTTCATCCAGCTTCAGCAGGGTGTCCCGGACCTTCGGGGAGTTGGAGGCCAAGCGCAGGCAGTGCAGGTTGAGCTCAGGCATGATGAACTCCAGCAGCCGTTTGGGGGACAGACCTCGGGGGGTGGTGTGACGGGCGGCAGAGGGCACCGACTCCTCCAAGATGGAGCCTCGCAGAGTTTTCATCTGAGGAGAGAGGGTTTACCGGCACGTCCAGTCAAATTATTTCCACAGATTCTGAAAGAGGAGCACAAGAACAAAGAGCCCGTTTACCTCTGTGGTTCGAAAGATGATCCTGTAGTTGTACTGAGCTCCACTGGACCCTTCCTTCTCCTCCCGTCTGAAGCTGATGGCCACTGGGCCGAGGCGATCGTCAATCCCAAAGAAATTCTGGTGTTCTGTAATAAAATTGCAGAAACGATAAAGAGCGGCGCAGTTAAAGATTTCTCTCACTGGGTGAGGAGGTTAAGTCTGTCCAGATTTAATTTATGAGGCTCATAAAAGAGCTCTCACAAAACTCAGTTAAAGTTTGACAGTTACCTTTTATTATATTAAAAAAGAAATAAAACTTCCAGGAAGTTCTGAAAATTTTTCTAAAACAACCCCATTTGCAAGGATATTTGTTTACCGTATCAAGAAAAATTTGTATTGATCTCACAAAAATAACTAATTAAATAAAAATGTACCCCCTGTAAAGGTTAAAGAGGAAATTAAATAAGATTCATTACTGGTTTGTGCACATTTTCATTTTGAAAGAGCTTGTTATGACTCATTTTTGACGAGTATTGTAGTAAGATTGATTAGTTTGAGCACTATAAAATCTCAGGTATCACATACAGCATATTGCACGCCCGTCGACAAACCATTATACAGCAATGCATAGCAACGGCCCCAACAAGAAAGTACTTTGTACAATCATTGACCTTGATTTATGACCTTGACATTGAGGCTTGGGTAATGAAAAGTATATGCAACTGTCTAATGATTATGCAAATGTGTATAACGAGTTTTTAAATTATCTTAACCAGATCAGAAGTTACGTCCCGGTCAAGCAAAAACCTTATTTTAACTTTTGACCTTGAAGCTGGGGGGATGAAAAGTGGGCAGGCGTATGAAAAGGAGGACAAATTAGTACATTATTTAATTACTAACTGTAATTTTAAAGCCACTACAAAACAACAAATATATAGAAATTAACGAACGAGAATAAAGTTGTTGTATTGCAAGAATAAAATAGTAGGATTACGAGAATAAAGTTGTAGGATTACAAGAATAAAGTTGTAGGATTACAAGAATAAAGTTGCAACATTATGGAAATACGTAAAGTCATACGAGAATGTCGAATTATCATGAAAATAAAGTTGTAATATTACTAGAGTAAAGTAGAAATAATATAAGAATAAAGTCCTAGTATCACAAGAATAAAGTCATAATATTACCAGAATAGTTGTAATATTGTCAGACTAAATTCGCAATATTACCAGAATAAAGTCGAAATAATATAAGAATAAATCCCTAATATTACGTGAATAAAATCTTAATATTACCAGAATAAAGTTGTAATATTATCAGAATAAACTCATAATATTACCTGAATAAAGTCGTAATATTACTAGAATAAAGTAGAAATAATATAAGAATAAAGTCCTAGTATTACGAGAATAGTCATAATACTGTATTACCAGAATAAAGATGTAATATTACCAGAATAAAGTCATAATATTACTAGAATAAAGTAGAAATAATATAAGAATAAAATCCTAGTATTACAAGAATAAAATCATAATATTACCAGAATAAAGTTGTAATATTATCAGAATAAACTCATAATATTACCAGAATAAAGTCGTAATATTACAAGAATAAAGTAGAAATAATATAAGAATAAAGTCCTAGTATTACGAGAATAAAGTCATAATATCACCAGAATAAAGTTGCAATATTACCAGAATAAAGTCGTAATATTACTAGAATAAAGTAGAAATAATATAAGAATAAAATCCTAGTACTACAAGAATAAAATCATAATATTACCAGAATACAGTTGTAATATTATCAGAATAAACTCATAATATTACCAGAATAAAGTCGTAATATTACTAGAATAAAGTAGAAATAATATAAGAATAAAGTCCTAGTATTACAAGAATAAAATCATAATATTACCAGAATACAGTTGTAATATTATCAGAATAAACTCATAATATTACCAGAATAAAGTCGTAATATTACTAGAATAAAGTAGAAATAATATAAGAATCAGTGGTGTAGTCTACATGATATGTGGGTATACGGAGTATACCCACAAGAAAATCTTGAGAATTTCAGTATACCCACTAAAAAGTTCCCAATGATATATTACATATGTATCACATCCAAACCCTGTCTCATTTTTCACCACTTTTATTGTCTGTCCAAACAGGTCTCACTTGTAAATGAGTCTTTGAGGCTCAATGTGACTCATCTATTTAAATAAAGGTTAAATGAATGAATGAACATATCATTAGGCATGCGTCATTGATATGGTAAATGGCAGTTAAACACTTCCGTAACAATCTATTGGTATACATGTACATTATCTTTTGGAATTTGGAAATGTTCAATATGTTTAAAAATCGAAATAAATTGATTACATTGTACCAACCAGTTTACTTTCGTTTCTAAGCACATTATACGGACCGACTGCGGTAAAGTTAGTTTTACGTTGGACATCGCGATCAGTGGCTTCAATGGTGTCCAACGCCGAACGTAAAACTAACTGCAGTATACCCACTACAAAAATGTAGACTACACCACTGATAAGAATAAAGTCCTAGTATTACGAGAATAAAGTCATAATATTACCAGAATAAAGTTATATTATCAGAACTCCAACACGAATAAGCAGTCTTACAGCTGCAGTAAAATGACTTGATGTCTGCAGTACAATAGCAGGGGGCCCAACGCACTGTGTCACATGGATTCTTATGATAAACTGAAGCCGTATGGCATTGCAACTAATGGCTGCATTGATGGATTTAGTCGTGACATAATGTGGATGGAGGTATATTTCACAAACGGTGACCCAAACGTGATTGCGGACTACTTCATAAACAGTGACTCACATTGGAGGCTATCCACAGTAGATGTGAGACGACCCAGGATGTATTACAAGTTTATACTCGTAATATTATGAGTTTATTCTTATAATGTAATATTTTTTCTTAGCATGGTCCTAATACTCGGTCGTTTAAAGGTTAAAGCTGAATGTTCATCTTTCCTGCTGAACAATGTTTAATTCATTAAAAGTTAATTTTCTGATCGCTTGCTCTGCTCTAATATTGCTCACACCGTCTCCAAAGGAAAAATGACAACGTTTAACCAAAATTCACAGGATTTTCTCTGGCGGAGCTGAAAATAAATGAAAGCAGCCACATCTGAAAGTGTCAGGCCGTGCTCTGCGACGTACCTTTCATGTAGAAATATTTGCGGTAGTAATGAGCACCCAGATCGGCGTGCTCGATGAAGTAGTTGCTCTTGCCCTGCAGCTGGACGTGACTCTCTCTGGGCTCCTCCAGGACAGAAACAGCATCATTGGGGGTTCGCAGGCTTGACCAGAGCCCGCTCCTGCCAGGGGACTGACCCAGACCCACCTGCTCCTCTCCTCCTGTCTCGTTGCGGAAGTGGGGGCAGCTGAGGAGGAGCTCGTTATCGTTGCCGTCGCCTTCATCCAGCAGCAGCGACTGCTCTGGGTCATCCGTGTTCCCCCCATTGCTGCTCCCACCCTGTGCGGGCAAGGACGGGGTGGACTGAGATGCTGGGCGAAGCTGGGAAGCAGCCGAAGCCCCGGAGGTGATATTCTTTTTGCGTCCGATGCTGTCTCTATTTGAGGCCACCTCCGTGAGGTCGAACAGGATGCTCTGAACATCGTAGTGGGCAAAGTTCCTCACCCACGCTCCACCTCCAAGGTTGTCAAACGGAACAGGCGGAGGGACTTGAGGGGGGGTGGATTTAGACTTTTTACTCAGACCCTCAGGCTTTGGTGGTTTATCAGGTTTGTGGGAGTCCCCTGTGGAAGCAGACAAACCTCGAAAGAAGCCGTCAGGCTCTGGAGGGGTTTCCCTCAACCCTAAAAGCAGAAAGGGGTCTTTGAAGCGGAGTGCGTTTGGACTCAGGGGCCCCTGGCCGTCTGCGCTCGGCTCCTGGATCTGACTTTGTCTCTCCAGGGATGACAGGCTGCCGTATTCCCTGTGCAGCAGCACACCTGAGTCCCTCTGAGACCCCACGCCCGCCTTGCCACCCACCATTCGGGCCATCTTCCCCGCTGATTTCCCAGAGGAATCCAAGTCTCCTAACGTCACATCGCTGTTGCTCCTCTGCATGATGTGGCCCCGCCCCATTGACCTCAGCGACAATCCCACGCGGCTCGGAGTGAGGGTGTCTGCATCAGCGCCATCCCCAGCCCTCCTGGGAGGCCACTCCACCACACATGACTCCGGCTTGGGGTCAAAATTAACGGCGGCAATGGGCGGCCGCACGTTCTGACGGCGAAACTTGCGGATGAAGAAGTCGTCTGACTGCATGGTGCCTGAGAACGTGACTCCAACCTAACAATCTATTCCCCGGAGCTTTCTCCTGTCCCAGTTAACTTTTTATCCTGCTCTCTGTGGCGCTGGTGTGAAATGAGGAGGCTGTGCATGAAAATGAAATCTATGAACGTATAGTCTCATTCACACCACTTAAGATGGAAGAACTCTCTCAGCCTTTGGGCTCTCATAGATGAGAGGGGCCACACTTTGTCAGTGCGTTGAAGAGTGGGAGTGGCAGAGGAGAAAATGTGCTGTAGCTTGCTGGAGGGGTCCATCAACATGTACAAAGGTTTGGGTTTAAATGAAGGTTGCTGGCTGCAGAGGAGTGAGGATGAGACGATCATCACTGGAGCCGGTTTCTCTGTCCTCCTTGTAGGAGAGGTGCTGTCTGTATCAACCTGTCCATCGTGGCATGTGTTGGGTTGCACTCCTCAGTGCCTACAGCCTTCATACACAGGCCACCTGTATAAAAAACACAAAGAAATACCTTGTACAAGAAAGTTAATTCTCAATAGTCCAGGTATCAAATCCGCTCATTCTCAATCAGTTCATCTGGACAGTTTCTTTTTAGCAGAAACGTTTCACCCTCACTCCAGAGGGCTTCCTCAGTCAGAGTAGTCCAAAGTACAAAGAAATACAGTTTTAAACAGGGATGCAACAATTTCCCTGCTGACGACCAGAAATGGTCAATTTAACCCGACCAGTGACGTCAGTTCATCGTTCAAAAATTATGATACGTCTACCTTTTTGAAGTTATGCACCACAGCTATGCACTGTTTGTGAACACAACACAGCTAATTTGCGTTATTTTTTGCTGTATAAGTTGAACCTTTTTGCATAAGTTTGCATGCCTGTGACTTATATACCGAAGCGACTGATATAAGATTTTCCCCCATATTCATAACCAATATTTTGCTGAGATCTGACCATTTAATTCATTCTGACATGAAAAATATTGAACACATACATTTTCAACCACTAGAGGGCCCTCGACTAATATGGCAAGCCAAGTTCTTCATTAATAGGTAAAAGTGGCTATTAAAGAGACACTTGGCTTGCCATACAGGCCATCTTGACTCGCTCCGGAACTCCTGGAGCAAACGTCAAATCAGCTGCATTTTGCCGCACCGCCCAAGCGAAATTAAGCTGATTTGACCATTAAAGTGCATTTATTAAGGAAAGTTCAACTGAGACACACCTTTACTATAATTTTGAGCAAACAAATAATTGTTTTTAAGTGTTAATCTTGTTAAATTCTTGTTAAAAGTCCTCCCATGCACACTACCGCAGCCGTTATTTGGCAGCCAATCGATTTTTGGCAAAACACCGGCAAACGTTTCTGGGTTGTCAGCGGTGACGCATAATGCGACTTATACAGTGAAGCGACTTATTTATGGGTTTTTTTTCCTTCACTTTATTAGACATTTTTGAAATGATGCGACTGATATGGCGGTGTGTGACGTGTACAGCGGTAAGTATGGTACATGTTTTTACAAAGTGAATAAGTGGTACGCCAATTCTCCTCGTCGTTGAAAGATTTAGATAGTAAATGTTTGTAGTTTTAGAGATGAGTGTTTTTCTGGACTGGATCTGAACAGGGAATGAAAGTAAACCCGAACGTTTTTGGTGCAAGATATTCAAGTACCTGTAGGTAGGAGTTATACTGTGGAGACGCACTTTATCCGAGGCGACACAGAATGACGGATCCTGGTGAGTGGAGGGAAAAATTTTATCCACCACCAGGTGCAATGGAGGAGCCAGGGGGTGACCAATGGTGGCCTTGGCCATCATTAATCATCGGCCACCCCAATCCTTTGAGGAAACTATATTTTTAAGTAATGTGATAAAAACTAGAAAGTTTAGATTCCTCAAATGGTTAGGGTGGCCATTTTACACGATAAATAAATAAATAAACACACACACACACACAATACATACATTAATACAGGTGGTCCCCGATTTACAAGCACATCGACTTACGAGGTTTCGAATTTACGAGCTATCATATTTAATAAAAATATGAAGAAAAAAAAAATATTTTTTTTTATTGTGTTTAAATGTTCTTAATTTCATGTGTACAGCACTTTGTTGCAGCTGTGGTTGTTTTAAATGGCTTTATAAATAAGTACTGTACAGTGCATCATTTTTTATTTTTAAGCCGATTTACAAAGTTTTGCGGCAGTTTCCAACAGTTTTCGGCAGTCTGTCAGTTTTCGGCAGTGCCCACGAGTTGAGCCTTAGCCAGTTAGCTCCAGTCTTGTAGCTCCAGCCGAAAGCCGGCTTTGTCCGAATCCGATCAGAGGTTCCTACTCTCGGATACATGATCTGGAGCTGAACACTGGTTTTGTGGAAGAACGGATGGGCGAAGCAAAACAACACTGTTGACCACGTGAAGCAGCAGACAGTCAGCCGGACCAGATTAGCAACGAGCTAACATTAGCTAGTTAGCTCCAGTCTCGTAGCTCCAGCCGACAGCAGGCTTTGTGCGATCAGAGGTTCCTGGAGCTCGCTTCGATGTCCGCCTGGCAGCCTAAGATATCGGGGAACACCAAGCTAACTTGGAGAAACAAAGCCGACAGCCTTTTTGGAGGGGCTAACAGGCTAACGAGTGCAGCTAATGGCGGTGGCTAACAACAGCTAACGCGCGCAGATGGTTTTGGATGGACGGACACCGCGGAGAAACGGCTTTCGGTAAGTTTTTTTAATATTTTTCTGGCTCCAAATGTATGAAGTTAACATACTAACAGTCCTTCCTGTAAACAGTTTGGACTGCGTGGTGCTGCAGGAAGCTGCAGAGCTCGGACGAAACGCAGCGGAGCTAACGCGGCGGAACAGGCAAACAGACGAGAGAAGCTGCAGCTCAAAGTAAGAAATAAATTTTTTATGTACTGTATCCATCCATCCATCCATCCATCCATCTTCTTCCGCTTATCCGGGGTCGGGTCGCGGGGGTAGCAGCCTAACGCCAAAAATACACCACACGCGTTGCAGCTCCGCCCCGCTCCGGTCCGACCTCCGCAGCAAATACGCACCCATTATAATCAATGAGATAAAGTACACTGGCTCCGCACGGCGGCGGTGAGCTGCGGAGAGCGGACGGCAGTCCGTCAAAATTAGAAATTTTTCTATTTCTGCCGGATGACGGAGCTGTGCCGGAGTCAACTTTTGAAGATTACGTCGCACCAACAGGAAAAGGAACGAGCACAACTTCCGTATTTACAAAATAAAATCACCACGGGCGGACTAATCCTAGCTCTATACGGATTTATTTGTACAAAAATGCTGTCAAACTATCATTTATGACTATTCTATGACTAAACTATTATATTTATGACTATGACTACGCCTAATAACGCAATACAAGAAATAAATAAATAAAAAAGTATTTTATTCTGAAATGTAAACATCACTTCCTGTTGCTCAAACCATGTAGCTCATTTACGAGAGAAGATCAAGGCAGCAGTCTCTCTACAGTTGTTCTCCATCTTCCACCGAATGAATTGTTTTGTTCTGACTTACTTATTTATCACTTGATTTATCGCGCGATCTCGCACGTGTCTCGGAGCGGCGCATCCAGGCGGACCTGAGCGGAGCGGAGGCAGTGGAAATTGGACTCGCTCAGCTGCGACCTGCGGACCGGAGCGGGGCGGAGCCGCGTGTGGTGTAATTTTGGGGTAAGTAGGGAGGCCCAGACTTCCCTCTCCCCAGCCACTTGGAGCAGCTCCTCCGGGGGAATCCCAAGGCGTTCCCAGGCCAGCCGAGAAACATAGTCCCTCCAGCGCGTCCTGGGTCTTCCTCTGGGTCTCCTCCCGGTGGGACATGCCCGGAACACCTCACCAGGGAGGCGTCCAGGAGGCATCCTAACCAGATGCCCGAGCCACCTCAACTGGCTCCTCTCGATGTGGAGAAGCAGCGGCTCTACTCCGAGTCCCTCCCGGATGACTGAGCTTCTCACCCTATCTCTAAGGGAGAGTCCAGCCACCCTGCGGAGAAAACTCATTTCAGCCGCTTGTATCCGAGATCTTGTTCTTTCGGTCATAACCCAAAGCTCATGACCATAGATGAGGGTGGGAACGTAGATCGATCGGTAAATTGAGAGCTTTGCCTTTTGACTCAGCTCTCTCTTCACCACGACAGACCGGTACAGCGCCCGCTTCACTGCGGACGCTGCACCTATCCGCCTATCGATCTCACGCTCCAGTTTTCCCTCATTCGTGAACAAGATCCCGAGATACTTAAACTCCTCCACTTGGGGCAGGACCTCCTCCCCGACCCGGAGAGGGCATGCTACCCTTTTCCGGCTCAAGACCATGGCCTCGGATTTGGAGGAACTGATCCTCATCCCGGCCGCATCACACTCGGCTGCAAACCGCTCCAGTGAAAGTTGTAAATCACGAACTGATGAAGCCAGTAGGACCACATCATCTGCAAAAAACAGAGAAGCGATTCTAAGGTCACCAAAACGGATCCTCTCAACACCTTGGCTGCGCCTAGAAATTCTGTCCATAAAAGTTATGAACAGAATCGGTGACAAAGGGCAACCTTGGCAGAGTCCAACTCCCACTGGAAACGAGCCTGACTTACTGCCGGCAATGCGGACCAAGCTGTACTGTATGTGCTTTTAAAATGTTTTAAAGTGTTAGGATAGGCAAAGTGCTTGGTAACTGTTCATTACCGCACATGTAGTGGCGGCTCCTGTATAAAAAGGTAGTCCCCGATTTACGAGATTTTTGTCTTACGAGATAGTCGTAGTAACGGAACTCGCTCGTAAGTCGGGGCCACCTGTACCTATGTACGTGCATGCATGTGTGAATTAAAGAAGTCAAAATTATCGGATCAAAGCTCTTCAAAAGTTGTAAATCAGAGTCAACCAAGAAGATTGTGGTTCAACCTTTATTTAGGCAGGTTTATCCCACGGTTGCTCTATCTCTGCTGCTCAGCCTAATCATTTCATCCCATCCTCACATTGCTGTTATTCTGGCAGCTCCATATTTATGGAAGGCCAGCTGGGTCATTTTCACGTGAAAATTACATGTTACATCGACACGTTAATGACGTGTAAACAACGCGTTAACAACGTGTTGTTTACACGTCAATTACGCGTCAAATTCGCCTCGAAAAATGACGCGTAAACGACGTGTAAACAACGTGTAAACAACGTGTAAACAACGCGTCAAAGACGCGTTAATTACGTGTCATTGACGCGTCGAAATTTCACACGCATTTGACGCGTTATCAACGTGTCAACATCTGTTTATGTCCCTCTTGGGTAACTTCACTTCCTGACGGCTTCACTCGCGTCTCTTCTCATTGGCTGTCAGGTCCAGGGCTAAATCACTTCAGCAAAACAGAGGGGTGATTCCAAGGTCCAGGGCTAAAGCACTTTAACAGAGATGTAAACAGACGGAGAAACTACATTTCTGCTTATATTTTATCACGATGTTTCTTTTACTGTTTAATGAAGTTATTAATAAATCTAATAAGTGTTTAATTAACCTGTTTCTGTTTCCTATTTCTGATCAACGGCTTATATGTAAAGTAATGTAAGTGTAAAATGTTTTTATACTAATGTGAAAATTAAGTTTATTATTCCAAAACTAAAGTGACTTTTTGTAAACAATAACATAAAATAAAATAAAGAATAAAAGATGGCAATTAAAACATACATAATAATAGAACAGAAAACGTGATTTTTCATAAAACGTGATCATATTTTTATACTTGTGCAGTTTAACAGTTTGACAGTTGCACACATTTTTCCAAATTTTTGCAGAAAATGCTGAGGGTTCCTTTTCGTTGAACTCACATTTGTTATTCAGACAAATACAGAAATAATTATTATTTTAATCCTTTTCTGATATGTACTTTCAGCAGAACATTATAGCTGCTGGAGTTTACACGAATTATACATTACATAACAACTTAGATATTAAGTTTAAGACATGGTGAATAAAGTGCACACGTGTAAAAAAGTGAAGCTTTAAAGTTCATCATGTTTTAGAGAATTGACAACAGGGAGATTCTGCATAAATCATCAGAAATTATAAAGAATTTTCTTGCTCTTAGATGCAGCAAAATGTCTTGTGACAATTCTCGTGGCAGAGTTTTTGCTGTAAACTGAGTAATCTTTTCCTGGATGAGTTGTAGTTCATGTCGCCACACCTGCCACTGACACCATGATTACATTTAGCCTAAATGAAGGCAGTGACAGACATTTTTCTTTAAAAATAAAGCTTTAAATCCACTTGAAGCAGCTCATGGATCTAACCCCACTCCATCCTGCTCAGAGTCACAGAATACATCTCTACGTTGACATCCTGTGTGTC
The DNA here is from genome assembly GCA_038048925.1 of Garcialebias charrua. Classification (NCBI taxonomy): domain Eukaryota; kingdom Metazoa; phylum Chordata; class Actinopteri; order Cyprinodontiformes; family Rivulidae; genus Garcialebias; species Garcialebias charrua. The sequence goes on from JBBPBX010033447.1 coordinate 28,514, forward strand.
TTTTGATTACACAACATTTCACACCGCTCATGCACACTCCGCTGCTTGTTTTCCACACTGTGAGTCCATGAGCTGCAAAAGAGCCACAGGTCACAACATACGGCTGCTGCAGGTCCTCTGGGGTTTTCGAGGCGTGGCACGGGCAGCAGACACAACAAGAGGAAGCAGTGAGGGATATGGGATAATGAAATCTATCTCCTGCTAGTTTGACACAAATTATACCTGTTTGGTCTGGGTCAAAATGTTTTACACTCACTTATTCATGAAAGAAACAACTCAAAAGAAAAAAAAATGCCTCCTCTCAGATTATTGGACAAAAGAAAATATTAAACGCGACAAACTCGACAGGTGCAGGACAAAACAAGATGTATCAGGCCTAAAAACAAACAAACTGAGGCTATTTATTTTTTAATGATTCATAGAGTAAAAAAAAAACTATATAGGCCTATACTGTATCCATACAGTATATATATACTGTAAATACAGTGGAGAGGACAAGTATTCAGGTCTTCCCACTTGCAAAACATGTAGAAGACTGTAATTGTTATCATAGGTACTCTTCAACTGTGAATGATGGAATCTAAAACAAAAATCCAGACAAATACATCGTATGATTTTTAAATAATTAATTCCCATTGTTCCCATTGTATTGTGTCAAATAAGTATTTGATACACCAGAAAAAGACACTTAATATTTGGTACAGAAACCTTTGTTTGCAATTACAGAGGTGAGACGTTTCCTGTAGTTCTTGACAAGGTTTGCACACACTGCAGCAGGGATTTTGGCCCACTCCTCCATACAGATCTCCTCCAGAGCCTTCAGGTTTCGTGGCTGTCACTGGGCCACACAGACTTTCTCCCTCCAAAGATTTTCTATTGGATTCAGGTCTGGAGATAGGCCACTCCAGCACCATAAGATGTTTCCTACGGAGCCACTCTTTAGTTGCCCTGGCTGTGTGTTTTGGGTCGTTATCATGCTGGAAGACCCAGCCACGACCCATCTTCAGTGCTCTTATGGATGGAGGTTGTTGGCCAAAATCTCACGATACATGGCCCCATCCATCCTTCCCACAATGCGGTGCAGTCGTCCTGTCCCCTTTGCAGAAAAGCATCCCCAAAGAAAGATGTTTCCACCGCCATGCTTCACGGTTGGGATGGTGTTCTTGGGGTTGTACTCATCATTCTTCTTCCTCCAAACATGACGAGTGGAGTTTAAACCAAAAAGTTCTATTTTTGTCTCATCAGACCACATGACCTTCTCCCATTCCTCCTCTGATTCATTCAGATGGTCATTTGCAAACTTCAGACGGGCTTTGACATGCGTTGGCTTGAGGAAGGGCACCTTGCGTGCACTGCAGGATTTTAATCCTTGACGGCGTAGTGTTACTGATTGTTTTCTTTTAGACTGTGGTCCCAGCTCTATTCAGGTCATTGACCAGGTCCTGCCGTGTAGTTCTGGGCTCATTCCTCACCTTCCTCAAGATCATTGATGCTCCACGAGGTGAGATCTTGCATGGCGCCCCAGACCGAGGGAGATTTTACGTTATTTTGCATTTCTTCCATTTTCTAACAATTGCACCACCAGTTGTTGCCTTCTCACCAAGCTGCTTGCCTATTGTCCTGTAGCCCATCCCAGCCTTGTGCAGGTCTACAATTTTATCCCTGATGTCCTTACACAGCTCTCTGGTCTTGGGCATTGTGGAGATGCTGGAGTCTGACTGATTGAGCATGTGGACAGTTGTCTTTTATACAGCTAACGAGTTCAAACAGGGGCAGTTAATACAGGTAATGAGTGGAGAACAGGAGGGTGTCTTAAAGAAGAAGTAACATGTCTGTGAGAGCCAAAATTCTTACTGGTTGATAGATAATCAAATACTTATTTCACACAATACAATGGGAATTAATTATTTAAAAATCATACAATGTATTTGTTTGGATTTTTGTTTTAGATTCCATCACTCACAGTTGAAGAGTACCTATGATAACAATTACAGTCTTCTACATGATTTGCAAGTGGGAAGACCTGAAAAATCAGCAGTGTATCAAATACTTGTCCTCTCCACTGTATATATAAGGAACTCATTTTTCTGATCACACATTGGACTAAAACGTAAGCAACTGCAGTCAAGTCCCCTTTCAGAAAGCATGAAGAATTATTGATCAGATCAACTTTTAAAACTTCCAAGACACCCCCCCCCCCACACACACGCTTTTAATTCCGAAAGTTAAGAACTTGTGATACCAGCAAAAGTCCACTTCTCACAGCCGGTCATTCCGCTTTGGACAGTAATCCTTTCGTTTCAGCTTACATAACCATGCCTGTCGAAGATTTTTGTCTTTAGGGAACCCAAAAAAAGAAACTCCAGTAGTGTTATCTGGCCGATTAGAACAATTAATAGCTACACACTGAACCATTTTGCCTGCAACTCTTCCACTCACTACTACTGTTTTGCACTGACTACGTCATATTCAGGGGACGGAGAGCAGGCGGGGGGAGGTGGGTCAAAAACACCGGATGAGAATATTTTCACTTTACAAAGTCTAAATTTGAGTTAGGATGACATGTTTGACTTTTGAATATTTCTCAACAAGCTTATTTTATGCTTTTCATTAGACTACTATTAGCTTAAAAACACTTTTCATTTCTCCTTTAAATGAAATGCAACAAATTCAAAGAAAGTTTCTTCCATTTATGTTTTAAATATATTTCTTTGTTTCATTTTAGATAAATACAGTATTGATGAAAAAAAAAAAACATGTTTTCTACCGTATCTAATGCAGTAGTAATTTATTGTGTCTGACTCATAATAAGCTGGTAGTTTGGTGAACATTTCAGTTCAGCTCCAGGCAAAATGAGCTAAAATACCAATTAAAATGAAACAAATGGAATGGAAGATGAGGGACTTGGCTTCACCTTTTGTGTCGTAGAGTTTGGCAGGTTTATGTGAACCATGTGAACCAACATCATGGCTGATAAAGACTCAAGGAGCTAAACTTCAACTTGGCAACAGCTGCAGAAACTGGAGAGTGGAGAGTTTAAATATAGAGCTTTAAAAAACACAACTGGTGCTGCTCCTCCGCCTCGACACTTTATTACACATGTAACATTCACACCCTGCTCTCATACTTATCATTTTAATTAAGTTACAAATTGAGCAGTCTGGAAGAAGAAAGTGAAAATGCAGTTTGGTTTATTCATTTTAAATTTTATTTATGACTCAAAAAAGGCAGCTTGACTTTGAAATGAAAAAGCATTCCTGCTAAACCATTTTAGTTTTCATTTCGTCTCATAATCGCTTACATACTCTCAGTCATGCTGTCCTCTCATTTACACTTGGGACAAATAGCCTCTTCAACTTTCAGTTTGTTTGGAACAAGTTCAATGTAGAAAGACAAACAATTAATCTAAAAAACTTTCCACAGATGCAGATGAGGCCATTTATTCTGTCATTAACTATAAGAATAATGTGAAACGGTTTATAAAGCTCTGAGATTAGTTGTTTTCTCTCTTGTGTCATTTATTGAAAATTTCATGCAGTAAAATTAAACAGACCAGTCTGTGTGTGAAGTGGCTTAGATAAAATAATCTTTTGCGGTGTTTGAGCGCCATGTAGTGGCCATAAATTGTTACTACAAACCCAAACATGGAAAAAAATGAAAAAAAATTATTAGTACATCTAATAATAAAAATAAAATAAAAAAAAATAAACAAAAACTACAGTCTTTTAATTAACCCAGTAACTATTAGATAACGAAAAATAATCTTAACACTTGCATCAAAAAATCTTTTCCCCAAACCATGATGTCCTTATGAGAAACCCCCTTTCTTCTTCTTCTAAGTGGATTCTTTTTTGGCGGTTGGCAAACAACTGAAAGGTGCATTACCGCCACCTACTGGTATTCATTCAACCTTTATTTAGTCAGGTAAATCTTTTGAACCTCATGGGCACCAGAGTGTGTACAGCTAGTGGAAGCAGAACATTTTATTGATATTGGAAGAAACAGTACCATATTTATTATTTTTATTTTTTATTTTTTTAGGTAGAATATGGGGACGGCGGCCATGGGCTGCACACTCATGCTCAGTAGGTGGCGCTATGCACCTGAACGTTGTTTGCAATCCGCCAATAAACTAAGAGAAGAAGAAGAACCTCATGGGCTCATTTTCATCCAGAGCGGGAAACACACACACTGCGGCTGCTGTGACACATGTAAGTTTTAACGATTTAATGCAGTCTTTGGTTTTATATTTATTAGAGTTTTAGTTTTGTCATGGTCCACACTGTCCGTGATTTCTTCTACGCATTTTGAAGTTGTCGAAAATGTCCACAGAGAGTTTTCTCCTAAGCTACGCTATTAGCTTAGCTACTTTAGGTAGCTAGCTAGCTAACGTAGATAGTAGTACCCTACGTTGTTATTCCTATTTTAATTTTAAAATGTATGTTTTTCCTGTATATACATGCATACACTAACGGGTGCTGAATTTTTCTCCTTCGGTTTTGCATTCGTTTATGTAATTTATTGTTATATCTTCTGTGATATATCTTACACAGATATGGCTAATGGAAGGGACATACGTGTCCGAATTGACAAACCGATTTCATACGGCAATAGCAGCAACATTACGGGACAGCCAACAACAGTCAAATCAAGAAGAGAGTCTTGTGGAAAGGCAAGTTAATGTTTTCGTACAGACTTTGAATAACTGTTAAGTAAAAAGTCATGTGTACTTTT
>JBBPBX010033448.1:0-24773 GCA_038048925.1 Garcialebias charrua
GTGTCAGCAAGTGACCAATCAGCGACCTCAGTTTGTCCCCCTCTGCTCGCAACTGCAGACCGGGCAGCTGCTGCTGCTCACATGACAACCAGGATTTGGAGCGAAACAACCAGGATTTGGAGCGAAAACGCGAGCATTTGAAAAGCGTAGCTTCTGAAGCTATATCAGCGAAACGCATGCGCACAAAATGCGTGCGTAGAGTGGCGTAAGGGAGGACGCTCAGGTATATTTCAGCCTCAACGGCCACATGGCCTCAGGGAGTGATTTTGGGTTAAATTTATATTCATTTTTAATCATTTTGGTTAGCTGTTTAGCATTGTTCTTATACTGATTAGTTTGTTCCTATTATAAGATAGAACTTTACTGATCCTGCAGGAAGTTGTTCAAATTTAAATTATTAGTCTAGTTTATGTGTTCATTGTGTGTTAGTTTGTGTTAGGCCATTCAGCAGAGTAACCATGAGTGAGGGAAGTATGAGGTCATGCAAGACATGTGGGATTCACTGTGTGTTGTGTTATCAGTAAAATAGTCTGAAAACACCATCTGGTGGTTCTTGATCTACAATAAGTACACGTCGTGTGCTCCCATTCATGTTACAACAGGGACACCTGCGGCTTATACACAAGAGCAGCTTATACGTGTACAAAATTGTTGTATTTATTTATTTATGTGTGTGTGTGCGCACAGTTTATATTCAGGTGTGCTCTGTAATCCAGAAATTATGGTGTGTGTGTGTGTGTGTGTGTATTTACATATGAAATGTTTCCATCTTTCTGTTTTTAATCAGAATTCAGCTGAAGCGTCTCATTAAGAACAACGCTGTCTATGAGAAGCGCTCGTCCTTCAGGCGGTGCTGCTGGTACGTGCACACAGAGGTCCTGTCTCGTTTTTGCTTGGAGCATCTGCCCGTTCCATGCCAGTGGACCCACGTCACAATGGGGGCTCGAGAGGAGTCTCGTGAAGAAGCCCAGGCAGCCACGGGCTCTCGGGGGAACTCCCCCGCAACACCTCATACATCTGCAGCTCACTCATCCCACAACAAGAGGAAGAGCACCGGCAGCCTGCCGATCACCAAGTTCATGAAGAGATTTACTTCTTCTGAGCAGGTACTACAACACTTTTTATACTTTTGAATGTACTGAGCACAGTGATTAAACTTCTCCATCGTTGCAACAGGTTTCTGCTGTTTTGACCGTGGCTAGAACAGATAAGTGTCATCTGTAAAAATGAGTCGGAGTTTCTTTATTTGTCACACGCGTCAGAGTCAGAGAGTCTTTATTGTCATTTGCACCGCATATGGTACATGTGATGAAAACGAGATTATGTACACAGGGTCCCAGTTACATCCAACAACAAATGCAAGAGAAAAAAAGAAAAAGAACAGTAATAACATCTAGAATTAACTAAGAAAAACATCAACTAGTAATACACTAAGCCCTAATGTAGTGGAAAAACATCATTATAAACAGCAGCACGAACATGAGTCTGTATGAGCAGATGGTCACAAATGAACACAGCAACAAGAAAACAGATCAGCATCAGCATGATGTGATATTTTGCAGTGTTTATTCTTATTATTTATTTATTCATGAGTCTAACAGCCTCAGGGTAGAAGCTGTTCCTCAGTCTAGTGGTTCTACATTTGATGCTCCTCAACCTCCGTCCTGAGGGGAGTGGGGCAAAGAGTGAGTGTGCTGGGTGAGTGAGGTCTTTCATGATGCAGGTGGCTCTTTTCCTGCATCTGGAGGTGTAAATGTCTGTGATGGTGGGGAGACTGACTCCAACATCTTCTGTGCAGCCTTCACCACTCTCTGCAGAGCTTTCCTCTCTGCAACTGTGCAGCCTCCATGCCACACATTGATGCTGGAGCACAGGATGCTCTCCACTGCACACCTGTAGAAGGAGGTGAGGACTGAGCTTCTCAGACCAGCTCGTCTCAGCCGTCTGAGGAAGTAGAGTCTCTGATGACCTTTCTTGATCAGGCTGGTGGTGTTGTTGCTCCAGCTGAGGTTATCATTCAAGTGTACACCCAAGTATTTGTAGCTGGAGACCACTTCCACTGCAGATCCTCTTATGTTCAGTGGGGTGTGGGTGTGTTTGTTCCTTCTGAAGTCCACAATCATCTCCTTTGTCTTCTTCACATTCATGTGAAGATTATTCTCTTTGCACCAGCTCTCCAGATGTTCCACCTCCTGCCTGTAGCTGGACTCATCATTGTTTGTGATGCATCCCACCACCGCTGTATCATCTGCAAACTTAACAATATGACAGCCTGGATGTGTGGCTGTACAATCATATGTGAGCAGTGTGACCACATGTGGTTGAACAAAATTGTGTACACAGGGTCCCAGTTACATCCAACAAAAGTGTAAAATGTAAAAGAAAAACGGTAATGAGATCTACTGTAAGATGAACTAAGAAAAACGTTACTAAAAATACGCTAAGCACAAGTGAGGAGGGGGAAGAGAACTTGTACAGTATTTTGTTGTGGTCTTGTTCAAATCCAATCTAACAATGATCCAGGGATTAAACTGAGCTGCTTTCAACCAATACAGAAAACCAAAGTCGTAGTTTGACCCGATCGGAGCAGGGCAGGTGCTGGCTTGTTCATGGTGAGCCCAGCTGTGAGCAGCAGAGGAACTGCAGGTGAACGCTCACCTTGCAGCAAGCCAAGGAGGACACCCTGTTACCCTAGTGCAGGGGTCTGCAACCTTTACGGTCAAAAGAGCTATTTCTATGCCTGTATTCACAAAATATAAAGTGATCAGAGCCACAACAACCTGCTAAAACTGTGATTATCAACTGGTGGCCTATGGGCCACTTTAGATTTGTTGGAGGAGGCTTTTGTGGCCACTAGGGGTGACATAAAGCCAATGATTTTTAACATTTATTGATATTTTTTACAATTTAAGACGAGTAAAAATACCAGATTCTTACAGAGTGGGGGGTTAGTTTTTTTAAAATTATTATTAGGTTAATAAAAACTATGAACCTGTGCATTTTTTTAAATTGTGGAAGAATTAATTAAGTCTAGAAATGAAGCATAAAGTTAAAATGAGTATGTTTTACTCCTTGTACTAGTTCCAGTGTTCACATATTTGCAAAAGAAATGACAGGAAAACTGCTAAAACTAGTCCATTTTTGTTGTTTGTATAACAACAACTCATATAATTCACTTTTGGTCAAAGCTTGAAAGAGCCACTGCAGAGGAACCAAAGAGCCACATGTGGCTCCAGAGCCACAGGCTGCAGACCCCTGCCCTAGTGGAACCACCCACCCTCCATGAAGGTGATGAAATGCAATACATTATTAAACTTGCTGTAATTCCCGGGCTACAGAACGCACCTGTCTCTAAGCCACTCATACAAATTTTAAGATAAACCATCATTTTGTACATAAATGAGACTCTTTGGCTACAAAGCTGCGGGTATCCACCGTTCGTTATCCAGAACCTTTCTTGGCCACTGGATGACGATTCATGGACTTTGGCTTGGTGATCGCCACAAGTCTTCATGATGCTTCTCTGTCTGGCTCATGGTTAAAACCATTCAACTACATTATAAGAGCCTGGTGTGTCCTTGTAATAAAAAACTACTTCGCCCTCACTGAAACTGAACCCCATGATGATGGACGACGGAGAACTGTCACTGCTGGAACACCTACTACTTTCAAATGGAAAACTTTACTTGTTCTGTTACTTCTTATCTCTGGAATCGAACAAAATCCTGGACCCCAGCTGTTAAATGACATTTGTACACCACTTGAATTTAAAAACCGGTCTGGTCTGGGCTTTATACACTTAAATGTCAGAAGTCTTATATCTAAACTAGATGCAGTAAAAATCTGGGTTCAGTCCACTGAAGCAGACATAATAGTCTTATCCGAAACATGGCTCAGCAAAGCTATCCCTGACAAACAAATTTCCATTCCTGGTTATATTGTTTTTAGATGTGATCGCCCCAGAAGAGGTGGTGGAGTGGCTATTTATATCAAGAACAAATTCACAGCAAACCTTCTGTCTTCGTGCTCAATTAGCAAACAACTTGAGCTACTGGCACTAACCCTTGACTTCCCTGACGGTCAATCAATCACTGTGGTGGGTTGTTACAGGCCCCCCTCAGCCGCCAGTGAAGCCCTCACTTCCCTGAGAAATTTTCTGATGGGGCTAAACGCCAAGGAGCTACTACTAATTGGTGATCTAAACCTGGACTGGTTGACCTCTACTTCTGACAATCTTAAATCCATCTGTGACTCATTTAATTTAACTCAACTAATTCAAACGTCAACACGCCCAAATAACAAAACCCCTGAAAAATCCACCTTACTGGACCTTATCCTAACTAACATGCCTCACAAGTACGCAAATCCATGTGTGTTCGCTAATGACCTCAGTGATCACTGCACCATTGGAGCCGTAAGAAATGGGAAGTTACCAAAATTAACACCCACCATCATCTTCAAAAGGGATTTAAAACATTTTTGTGAGCAGGCCTTTCTTCATGACTTAGCCACTTTCAACTGGAGTAGAATTTCATTGATAGATGATGTAGAACTTGCACTGGCTTACTTTTATGAGGGTTTTCAAAACATAATCAACACACATGCTCCATACCGTAAATACAGAATAAAGGGACGTAAAAATCCTTGGTTTTCCCCGGAGATAGGAAATCTGCTCAAAGAAAGAGATGCTGCCTGGGCTAAGGCCAGAAAATCAAAAAACGATCATGACTGGCTCAGTTTCCGGCAGCTTAGGAACAAATGCACAACACTAATTAGAAATGCAAAATCAAATTACTACCTGGACGAATCCACCAAAAATCTAAATGATCCAAAAAGGTTTTGGCAAACAGTAAAATCAAATTCTGGTCAGACAACATCCACTGATTTACCCAGCTCCATCATGACCAGCACAGGTATTCTGTCAGACAAATTGTCAATTCTGAACTGTTTTAATGAACACTTTATATCCTCTGGCTCCCTGTTTGAATCTACACATCCTGAAATGTTATCTGCTGACCAAACTGATGCAAATCCACCCCCAGCTCCACATGTGCTGGACAAACAGGTCACAAATCGCTTTGACTTCGAATCAGTATCTCCCGCTGAAGTTCTAAATGCTCTAAAAACTCTCGACACACGCAAAGCAGCAGGACCTGACAACATAGAACCACTTTTCCTAAAACTAGCTGCAGATTTCATTGCTGAACCTCTTTCCCATATTTTCAATCTCAGTCTCAACACAAATAAAATACCCAAAATCTGGAAATCAGCTTTTGTTCTCCCTCTGCTAAAAGGGGGTGAACCAACAAATGTCAACAACTACAGACCAATTTCTAAATTATGCATTCTTGCCAAACTGTTCGAAAGACTTGTCTGTGATCAGCTAACTGATTTCCTACAATCAAACCATATTCTATCACAATTCCAGTCAGGATTCAGAAAACAACACAGCACCGTCACTACAGTTCTCAAAGTATTAAATGACATCATACATGCCCTGGACTGCAAACAATTCTGTGTTGCCCTATTTATAGACCTGTCCAAGGCATTTGATACAGTTGATCACAGACTATTGACAAACATCCTGGAACACTCTGGTCTATCAAAACTTGCAGTCTCCTGGTTCACCAACTACCTAACTGACAGAACGCAGTCTGTTCACGTAGCCGGATCCTCCTCTACATTCTTAGATGTTGTGAAAGGGGTGCCACAGGGTTCTGTCTTGGGTCCCATTCTTTTCTCTCTATACATCAACGATCTTTGCAGTGATCTGTCAAATGCTTCCCACCATTATTACGCAGATGACACCATCATCTATTGCTGTTCTTCCTCCCTCAGCCAAGCTTTCACCTCTCTTCAGGATGCTTTTAATATTATTCAGTCACGGCTGCAAAAACTTAGACTGGTCCTAAATGCCGACAAAAGCAAGTTCATGGTTCTTGCCAACAGAAAGCTGCAACCAGAGAACCCACCTCAAATTGGAACCCAAGAGGGAAAACAAATAGAAATGGTCTCCACCTACAAATATCTAGGTTTCAACATTGACACTGAACTGTCTTTTAAAACCCACATCTCCAAAATGGCCACTAAACTCAAACTGAAGCTAGGTTTCTTCTTCAGAAACAAATCCTGCTTCTCATGCAAAGCCAGGAGAACATTAGTAGCTGCAACATTCATGCCAATACTAGATTATGGTGACGTGCTGTACATGAGTGCTGCATCAAAATACCTACAGTCCTTAGACTCCATTTACCACGGTGCCCTTCGGTTCATTACTGACTCCAGTTATCGCACTCATCACTGTGAGCTTTACGTAAAATCTGGCTGGTCATCTCTCAGCACTCGCAGATACACTCACTGGATATCCTTCATCTACAAGACCCTCCTAAACCTGGTCCCGTCATACCTCACCTCCTTAATACAAACATCACACAGTCATTACTCCCTGCGCTCTAACGATTTAGTCCTCCTGTCAGTTCCTCCTGTCAGAACTGAACTAGGAAAAAGAGCGTTCAGCTTCGCCGTCCCCTCAGCCTGGAACAACTTACAGAAAGATCTGAAACTATCAACATTCATCTCTCCTGGATCCTTTATGTCAACCGTAGTAGAAAATGTCATCAAGAAACTTGACCATTGCAGATGTTTCTAACCACTACTTATCCAATATACATGTCATTGTTGTTTTTTTTGTCTGCTTGTTTTGTATATAATGTATATAGAAATCTGTCATATCCTGTTGGTTTTGAACTGTCAACATCTGTTTACTGTGATTGTAGTTTTCTTTATTTTCTTTTTGATAAGTGCAAATGCCTATTGCCAATGTGACGTGTGCTGCTGACCACTTGACCAGGTCACCCTTGTAAAAGAGATCTCGATCTCAATGGGCTCTACCTGGTTAAATAAAGGTGATTGATTGATTGATTGATTGATTATATACACAAGAACTCTCTAAGCATAATCACTGGACAGAATGGTGCCAAACACCAACGTAACCAAAATTATTTAAAGCCCAACACCCACCATGTTTTCAAATTGCATCGCCATTAATATTTATTAGTTTATTTAAAAATAATACAGGAGCGTTTACTTATATTGTGGAGAAATAACACTAAATGTGTTATTTCATGATTTATAGCAGATTTTAGCATGCAGCTCCGGGAAAATCTGCCCCTCTCCATATATGGGCATTCACAAGGGCATTCACGTCACCAAAGTGACGCCTTGGAGTTACAGGCGAGCAGAGGAAAAGAAAAAGGAAGCATTTTTAAATATTCCCTAAAGCTGCCTGTTGATTAATCCTGCTGTCGCTCACTCATATTCTGAGCGAGCATCCACTTAGACATACTAGTTTAATTCGTTTGATCGCGACAAATTCATTCATTTCCGCATCGACTTTTTATTCTCTCCCCCCGTGACCAGAAAGGCAGCCAGCCGCTCAGCTGAGCTCTGCCCGCGCGCGTGCTTCCCGACCCGTGCTGCGCAACAAGGCTGACGAGAGATAAGAGCAGATACATACACTCGAGGGAGCAAATTACACCGGCACGAGGAACTTCAAAGGTGACCAGCGGAACGAGGAGCCAGAGACCGCGCGGCTCGCGGCTCGCTCCTCAGGGGCAGAATGAATGAGAGCAGCAAAAGGTCCGCAGCGGTGTTATAAAATAAATAATAAATAAAATCAGAGCGCTGGTCCATATACACACAAATGGAAATGGAAATATGCAGTTTTAACTACCACTCTCTCTCATAAACCTCCATGGAAACTCACTCCTACCTTCTGCCTTCTGGGTGGAGATCGATGTAACAAAAGTCACATGACCCTTCGGGACTCTTCGGCCAGGTTTCCGGATTCATTCGGGAGTGGGTTTATTTATTTATTTATTTTTTAACCCTCGCCTGGCCCAAATGCAAAAATGAAAATAGACCTAATAATAAATTACAGTAATTGTACAATATGGTGAATTGTTAGTGTCATGGTGGGTGTTGTCCTTTAAAAATTACATACAGGTCAATTTTACTCACGATTCTTATCGAGGTCATGTAACCAGGAGTCACCAGTAAAATGGTAAATATTCATCAAATTAGTAGCATTGATTTTTTATTGTTAAACACTTGGTTTCAGCTGCTGTTTTAAATTTTTACTTCCTAAATAAATTTGATGCGATTTCTTCTCATGAGGAGGAGGAGGGAGAAGAGCCCTGTCTCCTCCACTGCTCTTCATGCGTTCTGGTGTGATCTTAAATGAGATCCCAGTATTTAACACATTTACCGCACACATAAAGATGTCACACAGGAAGAATTTTAAAACTTTTATAAAATACCATGTACTAATACTTGACTGCTTTAGACGACTTCTGCTCAGTGATCACTTGATCCAGGGGGAGGGAGAACAGCCGTTAAATGTTTGTTTTTTTCTGAAAATTGTCTTTAACATGGCAAGCTAATAGTAGCTAACCAAAAGTCACTCATCGCTATGTTCTTCGTCCTGTGAATTACTTCGAGGCTCAGAAAAACGTGCTCACACACCTCCTCGTCTCTCTGCAGCTGTTTCCTTCTCGACAGCCAGATCGATCGCTTTTAACATGAAAGCTGCATCATAACAAATTCTCTGCGTTTTCCATTATCTCTGCAGATGAACAGGTCTGTGTATGAAGCACAAAATACAGTAACTAACAGAAGAAATGACATGTCTATCTTGGGGGATGGTCCTGGAGAGTGCCTCGTTGGTCATTCAGGTTAGACTTCTGGTCACATGATGACAGAGTGGGTGGAGTTATGGTATGGAATTTGAAACACGTTTGGCAGCACGGTGGCACAACTGGTAGAGCTGCTGCCTCTCAGCGAGAAGGTTGCCGGTTCAAATCCCGGTCCGGGGCCTTTCTGGGTGGAGTTTGCATGTTCTCCCCGTGCATGCGTGGGTTTCCTCCGGGTACTCCGGTTTCCTCCCACAGACCAAAAAACATGCTTGTTAGGCTGATTGGTGACTCTAAATTGACCCTAGGTGTGAGTGTGAGAGTGGATGGTTGTTTGGTGTGAGTGAGACAGGTCCCTCTTGTAAATGAGTCCCCGTGACTCAACGAGGCTAGCCTGTATAAATAAAGGTTGAATGAATGAATGAATGAATGAAACCCTGAGCGAGAGGTTTGGTACGTGTAGTTGGTTACATGAGACATTCACTCTGTGTATAACAAAAACCTGCCCCCAAGAGGAGTGGGCGCTGGGCAGCTATGAGTGCCCAAAGGAAAACGTTATTCAGCTGCAGGAAGTTGCAGATAGACTGCAGGAAGTCTTTCAAAATAAAATATTATACATTGAGAAAAAAAACACAAATGAGCTGCTTCTGCAGCTTGTACACCGGCAATTACGGTATGTGTTCACACATCACAGCAGCCGGGGGAGATAACAGAACTGATGCAACCCCTCGTACCATTCCCCAGCTTCCTTGGGACCTTTGTATGCAACTTTGTATTAAACATTGTGTACTTCGGAGCATCATCATCATCATCGTACAGATGTGGGGGAACCTCTAGGTGCAGAAACGGTTCCAGTCATGTTTTACTGCTTTAATCCATGTGAATGGGTGTTTTTTAAAGGACTGTAACCTTTTGATTACAGACTGACTTTTGTTTGTTTGACTCTGTTAGACTGAAGCGGATGGTTTCCAGGCTGACACTGAGGAAGACTGTAATGAAGACTGTGTCATCATCTCTACTCAAAGTGGTGAGCTGCTTGAAAGACATTTTAAGAAAAGCTTATTGTTCACTTTCACTACATAAACACAAATATAACATGATGTGTGACCTTTTAGGTACCAAAAGAGAGGACCCCTCTGAGGGAGATGGTCTGATGGAGGTCACCCCCTCTGCTTCAGATGCGCTCTCTTCAGCCTGACGACCGATGAGACACCAGATTATATTTTCACATTAACGTTCCCAACCTGGTGCTAAACTCTGCAATGAAAACCCAAGTCCTCAAGAAAAAAGAAGCACCCTGCATGAAAAAAAAAAAGCATCAGTCTTGGTATTTTGACTCATCGCACCTCTCCCTTAACTTTTTGTTTCAAAACATTTTGATTTAAAATCTAAAAATTGAAGAACTAATCAAAGGAACTGGGACTTTATAGGGCCAAGATGAGTAGAAATTATTTTTCACCAGTATTTACAACATAAATAAGAACAGTTGTCTCTTTATCCCCAGCGCATTTGTTTTTGTCTGGTGCAAGTGAAACTACGGTAGTTTATAATAAGTCAGCGCTGGGATACAAGAGGCTTAAAGTTCATGTGTACATGTCTGAGATCTCTGTGGTTTAATTTTATTTTTTTTGCGGTTTCTAATTCTGACCACTGGAGTAGCTGAGAGATCTGTACTTGTACAGTTAGATACAGTGTCAGTGTTTTATAAATATGTATTTCTGTATTTTTCAAGATTATTTGAACACGATAAAATCATTAAACGTTAATAAAAATACTGCACCTTTTAGGTGTTTTATTCTCTTTCGCTGCCTCTGACAGGTGTAAATAAATAGGATGTGACTGTGGGCAAAAAAAACAAAAGAAAAATAAGAATTTCTAATGCTGCAGTTTGTGAATCTGTTGTACTGCACTTCAATTACCGGTAAATGTTTTTTTTTTTTAAGGAACCATTTCAGATCCTGTTTAGTGTGAATCCTCAAAGCTGACCCTAAATCAGAGTGAACACTTAGTGTTGTAGTCGAGACCACCTAACCCGAGACCAAGTCACGACCAAGACATCAAATAAAACAAAATATACAATTTTATTATTTTTTTTAATAAAAGTTACATACTGTACTACAACTTTAAGTTTGCTTTTGAATGACTATCAGCTTTTATACATTTTCAAAGCTACATAAAGAAATCTTTCAGTGGCCTAATTCATGTGATTTAACAATAAAATGACAACTGTTAAACTGGAAGCAGTTTCATCACATGCCTTAAAAAATGCAGCGGCAAAACACTTCAGAAGTCTGAACTCAACAGTAGTTACAAGTATATGCTTGTGATTTAAAAAGGTAAATTTTAAAACTAATAATTTGGCGGACATCTCCCGTGCCCAGAAAACATCTCATTTTCTTGGGAGTGACTAGTGTTGCCAGATAGTCTAGGTTTTCCAACCCAAAAATCTGTTCAAAACTGCCACATCAGACAAGAATCTGCCCAGTCAATATGTTACAGTATATTTACTGTTTGAACATGAACGCACATCAGTATAAGTCAGGGTCATTTAACAATATGTGGCAAAACGCAACAATCCAACAAAAACCTTCCCAGAGTTCCCAGCAAAATTGGAATGAAAACCAGCCGATTGGCAGTAAACCGCCCAATGGCTACACTGCCGCGTGCGAGTGAAAGAGGATGGGTGTGACAGCGGTAACAAAACATTTAGCAATGAGTCACGTTATCGATTGGATTTGAACCAGTACGTTTTGTATCCAATAAAAACAAAGATGTTGACAAATAAACTGGACAATGTTCTGGTAATTTAGTGACATTTTTACAGTTCTGGTCTTGAAATAAAATCTCGAGTTCTCAATGTCTGAGACCGAGACAAGACCATCAAAAAGTGTCTTGAGACCGGTCTCAAGTCCTACAACACTGCGTAAAACTCTGTTTACATAAAAAGTTTCAGTCAGAGGATCCATAATAAACAGGCTGTCGAGTCAAAATCAGTTTTGTGTATTCATTTTTTTACTGGAACTTGTAGTGTCCAAAATATTTAATTAAAACGTTTAATTGTAGGAGGCAACATTGCTCACACAACAGCAGAAATAAACTAGAAATGTCAAAACTTTTTTGTCGAAAAGCTCAACTTTCATCTACAATACTGTTTTGTTTTTATATCTAAAGGAAGTAATGGAGCTGTATCACCTGCAAAAAACAATGTCTTGTCCAGTTCTGATTGAACCTAAACACAGTGATATAAAGTACCATGTGTGCACGCCACATTCAAAAACTCAGTCAAAGCTGTAGAAATGTAATGTTTTTATTAAATAAAATCTGCAGGGTGTGGTCATCCAGGCAGCTTCAGAAGCAACAAAGCATATTTAAATCACAGCTGCTCTTTAACACAAGTAACATTTTAATGATTTAAATTTACAGCTGTGTCAAACAAATCATTGGTAGATGCTCAAGACATACACAACAAATACACTATTTTTATCTTAACTTGTAACTTGATCTGCTTCAAATATTGTCGTCTTTAGATCCAGTTCTTTCACGGATGTCCACAACTAAAGGATTTTATGAGTGAATGATGAGTCATCTTAACCAACCATGACAAAGCTTGAAGGAGTGACGTTTTAACACTTTTCAATAAACCACTTTGGCAATACAGGGAGTCCTCAACTTACGTCACCCCCGACCTACGGCAACTCGGACTTATGAACGCACTGTAAAAAAAAAAAAAAATTTTTTTAAATAAATGAATACATGTACAGTCACCGAGCACTTAGCCTATCCTAACAGTTTTTAAAGATGAAGGAGTGAGTTCTCTCCCATTCACATAAAGGGAGCTAGCTCCCTTTATTTGAATGGAGCCTGCTGGAGAGGAGGGAGACAATTCAACTGACTCCTTAACTGTGTTAGGATAGGCTAAGTGCTTGGTGACTGTACAGTCACCAAGCACTTAGCCTATCCTAACAGTTTTTAAAGATGGAGTGAGTTGAATTGTCTCCTTCCTCCCTGCAGGCTCCATTCACATAAAGGGAGCTAGCTCCCTTTATGTGAAAGGGAGACAATTCAACTCGCCCCTTCATCTTTAAAAACTGTGTTAGGATAGGCTAAGTGCTCGGTGACTGTACAGTACTGTACATGTACTGTATTCATTTATTTAAAAAAAAAAATTTTTTTTTTTTAATGGATCCGACTTATGTTATTTTCGACATACGAACGGTCCTTAGGTCCGGAACTCGTTCGTAAGTCGAGGACTCCCTGTATTACATTTGAACAACATTTACTTTGTTCATCCCAACAGGGAAGTTGATTCTGTCTTTTCTCATCACATGCAGAGCTGCTACTTCAGGTTACTGGGAGCAGCTGGAGGGTTAAGGGCTCACAGTGGGGCCAAAACAGGTGGAGGCAGATAGTGTATGAGCCATTCTGGGGATGTGAACCTGCAACCTTCTGATCACAGGTGCACTATATCGGTTTTAAAGCAGATTTAACCCAGACAGCATTGATGTATAGTGCTGTAATAAACTTGTTTTCTGTTAAATAAGTTAAAATATATATTTAATAATGCCATTGTCTTTTAATTTCACACTAGCTACATAAAAATAACATTAAATTTTCAATTAGCATTACAGTTTCAAATGTCAAGGAAGTGTCCAAAATAAAAGCTGGCATAAAAATATGTTCTCTGAAGGTTAGGAGGAAAACGCAATTTGTGATCATCTTCAAGCCAGAGAGGTTGGTGGTTAAGGATTATTCCTAACTTTCAACAATTACACTTTCTTTAATTTGATGTTTAAATTTAGTTTTATTTACAGCTAGACGCATTCCTTCAAAGTGCCAATGAATGATCAGATTCAAGCAAATCTGACCTGCTCTAAGTTATAAGCCAGAAAATGGTTTTATTAGCTGCTCTGTTGAACAACACAAATCAGCGGAGCAGCTTACGGTTGTTTTATGTGATGTAGCTGGACATCAACACTAAAATCCACCTTGAACACTGAACAGATCACATCCAGACTCCCCATTCAACCACAGCACTGATGAGCAGCAACGTGTACTGAGTGGCTGATGGGAACAAAACAAAGCTTTCATCAAAGTTCAACATAAAAAACAAACACTTGACCTTTGTGTGTTCATAATGCTGCAGAGAGACGTGACAATATCCTCGGATGACAAAAATATGCTCAGAGATCATCCAGATGAAGCTTCTCCACCTATCGTTAATTACAATTTGTAAAAATAAATACATCACTAGACGGGACAGTTTCCTCCCAACACGGGGGGGAGGACTTCTCAGCTCAGCGTCCGGATGGTCTCCAGCAGCTCTGGTTTCAGGAGGGTGGCGCTCTTCCCACCTGCAGCAGCGATGTCAGCCTGCACAGCTGCATCCCAGGCAAATGTGAGCAGGGCAGCAGGGACCTGCACCAAACAGGAACACGATCATCGAAATGAGTCAGCATATATATCTTTAATTTATGTAAATATATGCAAGTTTAAAGATAAATGCTTTTACTTTTCTTATAGTAATGAGAAAACTTGAACATAGCACTACAAAATAGTGTTTATTGGTCCATTCTTCACTGTAAGACCTTTTTTTATTTTGATTGCTGCTTCTTGTTCTTACCAAGTTAGACTCTACAAGTGAGATCTCCTCAGACTCCTGCAGTTTCTGACCTCCAGGAGCGATGAGCTCAAAGGGCTGCCAGCCGTCCACCAGAGACGCTCGTACAAATTCAAAGAGAGCAGGCAGCCGGTCCCAGGCGTAAAATGTGCCTGGAACACACACATCATCCTTACTAATTATTCTCCTCAAAAACAAGATAATATGGGTTGTTTATTGACCGGAGAAGATGCAGTGTGTGAATGCTTATTGTAGAAGAACTTGCTGGAAAAAAGAAAGAAGCTTAAACTGCCAGAACAACGTGGAAGGAGCTAAAATGAGCTCAAATGTGGAATTGGCTGAAAAAATTTAAATGAGCACAATAACAGCTTTAGCTGAAACTTGTAGACAAAATCTGAAAGGAGCGTAACAACTTGAAATTAACAAAAACAAGTTAATTAGGCTGAAAGTAGAAGAAATTGACACAAAAAAACGTGGAATTTTTCTGAAAATGGCTCAAATTAGCTAAAATTTCTAAAAAGTTAGCTGAAAATGTAGAACAAACTTAAATTAGCAAAAGTAAGAGAGAGCACAGTTTTGCCCAGTTAGGCTGCAAAAAATAATCAGAAATGAACACAAACAAGTGGAAATTATTTGGGAAAACGAAATTAGCAAAAACGGCTTAAAAAAAGGCACAAAGAAGCTTAAATTACCAAAAGGAAGTCGAGAGAGCACAGTTTTAGCTGAATTAGGCTGGAAAAAGTTTAAATTTGTGCAAAAAATGTGGAATTTGATGAAAAAGCTCAAATTTGCATAACAGCTAAATGGCAGAAAAGGCTGAAACTTGCAGAAATGAGCTGAAAGAAGTTAGAAGAAACTCAAAAATGTTAGTGGCAGAAAGAGTCTGAAAGGAGCACAAAACAGCTGAAAAAAGTTTAAATTTGCAGAAAGAAGCTGAAGCAGAACAACATGTGAAAGGAGCAGTTAAAGGACAACACCCATCATGACAGTAACAATTCACCATATAGGACAATTACTGTAATTTAATATGATGTACTCCCGACCTGTCTGGTCACGGGGGGAGAGAATAAAAAGCTGATGCGGAAATGAATGAATTTGTCGCGATCAAGCGAATTAAACTAGTATGTCTACGTGGATGCTCGCTCAGAATATGATAGACATCAGTGAGCGACAGCAGGATTAATCAACAGGCAGCTTTAGGGAATATTTAAAAATGCTTCGCTTTTTCTTTTCCTCGCTCAGAGCAGCGGTCATGGAAGTTGATGAATGCTTATTATAACTCCGCCTGTAACTCCAAGGCGTCACTTTAGTGACGTGAATGCCCATGTGAATGCCCATATATGGAGAGGAGCAGATTTTTCCTGGAGCTTCTGCTAAAATCTGCTATAAATCATGAAATAACACATTTAGCGTTATTTCTCTACAATATAAATAAACGCTCCTGTATTATTTTTAAATAAACTAATAAATATTAATGGCGTTGTAATTTGAAAACATGGTGGGTGTTGGACTTTAAAGGCTGTGAACACATCTAAAGACTTGAAGGATATAAAATTAGCTCAATTCACTTTCTATGAGAAAAAAAAAGGCAGAAAAGGCTAAATATTTCAAAAAGCTAAAGTTACACCAAAAGTCAAAGCAGAATTGTCCTGAACATTTTGATATGATTTGTTGAAGCAGCACAAAAGTTGTGGAGTGAGAAAGATGACATGGATGACACCAGAGTGAAAGCTTCACCATCGGTCACACAGTTGTGTCCTCGGTGACTGACCTTGCAGCAGGGTGTCATCAGGCAGTCGGATCCTGAGAAGGGTGTAGTTGTATTTCCTTCTCTCCCTCTGTTCCTCCTTCTCCCTCATGGCTTTAGTGCGAAGCATGGCGTTCTTCTCCACTAACTCACTCCTGAGGAACACACAAAGCACCTTCACTACACTCTGACAGTGGAGGTGTCCGACACACCCAGGAAGCACACCAAACAGCAGAACAAGAATCCATTAACAAACACCTCAACACCAGTGGAGGATGTAAACAACCAAAGAATGACCTTTAGTGGACTTATAAAACCAACCTGAGCTGCTGTTCCCTCTTGAGCTCCTCTGCCGTCAGCCTGTAGAAGTCAGGTGGCAGCTCAAAGCGCTGGGCGTTAGGAGAAGGCCTGAACGCCTGAGGCTGCCGGTCCAGCTGAGCCCTGACCGGCTCTCCTCTCTGGAGGCGATCTCTGCGCTCCTTCATTAGCTCCAGAGCGTCAGCACTCTGCTCTGGTAACACCAGAAACTCCTCTTCTTCCTCTTGATTACCATTAGAGGTAAAGACAAAGAAGAGCCACACTATGATCAAGAAGCCATGACAGACGTGTTGAAGACAAACAGGAAGGTGCTTCTACCTCGGCCCTCAACAGGAAGCACAACACTCGTGAAGCCCAGAGCCTGCAGAAACTCTTGACTGCCCTCAACAGGACAAACCTTTTCCTACAAGATGAATGATTTTTGTTTTGTTTTAATAATCAGTCAATGGCAGGTGATAACTGGCTCCAGATGCTGGTTTCATACACACCTGGAACACCTTGTTGCTGACTTTAATCTTCCTGTATTTCTCCTCTGTGGGGTTCTTGCATATATTTTCAACATATCTGTTAGCAAAAAAAAAAGTAAGAAACATACATAAAGATGGTCAGTTAATAATACTGTATACAGGTAGTCCTCAGGTTACGACGGTCAGTTACAACGTTTCGTGGTTACGGCGCATCTCCCATAAAAATAATATATATATATATATATATATATATATATACCGTATATATTATTTTGAAAAGCCGAGTTACGCGGTTTCCGGTTTTATGTCATAAACGTAGCGGCGGAGGAATACTGCACTATACTCTCTAAAAAAAGCTAAGTGGTCCTCTGGACATTCAAAAAACAAAACTGTACTGTGAGAACGCGGTTTTACGTCGCAAACGAATAGAGAATACAGAGGATGGACCGAGCTGGACGGTGTCACCAGCATCCAAGTACCGGTAGGCTATTAACTGTTTTTTCCCTTCATTATGGCTCCCAAATGTATGTGTTTTTTGATAATTACTGTATGTAGGGTACTGAGTTAGGATAGGCTAAGTGCTTAGTAATACTGTACAGTACTGCACATGTATATGGTGCAGTATGTACGTGCATTTCGACTTACGTCGAAAATCGGTTTACGACGCCGCGTAGGAACGGATCTACGAGTCTAGGACTACCTGTACATGCAAAGTGAGACATTAATGTGTAAAAATAACTTGTGAATCAAGTCTTACTTGCTTATGATGTCCACAGCTGCCTTCACCTTGTCTCTGTCTTTGTTAAACGTGTGGATCATCATAACAGAAGCTTCAATCACATCCTCGTCAAAGCGCTGACGGCAAAAACAGTTTGTGTTTTTTAACCAACAATGCCTCATCTCACCATATAACATTATTATGTTGCTAAAACGACACACATGTCCTGATTAGATCTAAAAAGGGACATGTCCTCAGAGACATACCATTAAAATGGCCTCTTTGATGTGAGCCTCCCGTTCACTTTTGGTCAACGTTGCTCCAGTGAGAGGACAAGTGAAATAAACTCCGGACACAGACAGGCAGGTGGGATCTTTCACTCTGGATCCCTAGACATCAGTCGAAGACGTTAAAGTTGTTGCCCAACAAATAAAATGTTTTAAAGCTGCATGATTTCAGATGTCCTCGTGTGAAGTGGGACGCACCTCTGCTGCAGACGCCTTGTCTTTTTCAGCCAGGGCCGCGGCCTCAGCCTCCAGTTCTCTTTTAACTTCAAGGAAAAACAGAAAAGAAGATGTTAACAGAAAGACGAGCTGAACCACTGCTCAAAAGATTGTTGTTTATAGAACAGTACACCATGACACTCCTGGTGATTTAGCAACAAACACGTTTACAGTAGTCCCTCACTACTTCACAGTTCGTTTAGCGCAGACTCGCTCTATCGTGGTTTTTTAAAATAAGAGTGGACATGACACACAATTAGCTGATTGATGGATGAGGAGTAACTCTCATACTGGTCTGAACATTTGCTGCTTAGATGATTTCTACGAGTTAAATTTAGACTAAATTTGAAGCAGTCTGTCATAAAAACGGTGCGTTCAGGCTCTTCAACACTAATGTTCACAATAAAACAGCTGAAAATTTTCATGCAGTTTTGACTGAGATAGGGCGAAGCAACCGGATTTGACTTGATGCAAGAAGTCTAAAGAACAGCACAGTGTGAGGAGTGCGATGGGCTCAGCTGTTCCCTCACCCTGGTTCAGTCTAAAGAACAGCACAGTGTGAGGAGTGTGATGGGCTCAGCTGTTCCCTCACCCTGGTTCAGTCTAAAGAACAGCACAGTGTGAGGAGTGCGATGGGCTCAGCTGTTCCCTCACCCTGGTTCAGTCTAAAGAACAGCACAGTGTGAGGAGTGCGATGGGCTCAGCTGTTCCCTCACCCTGGTTCAGTCTAAAGAACAGCACAGTGTGAGGAGTGCGATGGGCTCAGCTGTTCCCTCGCCCTGGTTCAGTCTAAAGAACAGCACAGTGTGAGGAGTGTGATGGGCTCAGCTGTTCCCTCGCCCTGGTTCAGTCTAAAGAACAGCACAGTGTGAGGAGTGTGATGGGCTCAGCTGTTCCCTCGCCCTGTTTCAGTCTAAAGAACAGCACAGTGTGAGGAGTGTGATGGGCTCAGCTGTTCCCTCGCCCTGGTTCAGTCTAAAGAACAGCACAGTGTGAGGAGTGTGATGGGCTCAGCTGTTCCCTCACCCTGGTTCAGTCTAAAGAACAGCACAGTGTGAGGAGTGTGATGGCTCAGCTGTTCCCTCACCCTGGTTCAGTCTAAAGAACAGCACAGTGTGAGGAGTGCGATGGGCTCAGCTGTTCCCTCACCCTGGTTCAGTCTAAAGAACAGCACAGTGTGAGGAGTGCGATGGGCTCAGCTGTTCCCTCACCCTGGTTCAGTCTAACCCCAAAAATACACTGCACGCGGCTCCGCCCCGCTCCGGTCCGCAGGTCGCAGCTGAGCGAGTCCAATTTCCACTGCCTCCGCTCCGCTCAGGTCCGCCTGGATGCGCCGCTCCGAGACACGTGCGAGATCGCGCGATAAATCAAGTGATAAATAAGTAAGTCAGAACAAAACAATTCATTCGGTGGAAGAAGGAGAACAACTGTAGAGAGACTGCTGCCTTGATCTTCTCTCGTAAATGAGCTACATGGTTTGAGCAACAGGAAGTGATGTTTACATTTCAGAATAAAATACTTTTTTATTTATTTATTTCTTGTATTGCGTTATTAGGCGTAGTCATAGTCATAAATATAATAGTTTAGTCATAGAATAGTCATAAATGATAGTTTGACAGCATTTTTGTACAAATAAATCCGTATAGAGCTAGGATTAGTCCGCCTGTGGTGATTTTATTTTGTAAATACGGAAGTTGTGCTCGTTCCTTTTCCTGTTGGTGCGACGTAATCTTCAAAAGTTGACTCCGGCACAGCTCCGTCATCCGGCAGAAATAGAAAAATTTCTAATTTTGACGGACTGCCGTCCGCTCTCCGCAGCTCACCGCCGCCGTGCGGAGCCAGTGTAAATTCTGTCATTGATTATAAAGGGTGCGTATTTGCTGCGGAGGTCGGACCGGAGCGGGGCGGAGCTGCAACGCGTGTAGTGTATTTTTGGCGTCAAGAACAGCACAGTGTGAGGAGTGTGATGGCTCAGCTGTTCCCTCACCCTGGTTCAGTCTAAAGAACAGCACAGTGTGAGGAGTGTGATGGGCTCAGCTGTTCCCTCACCCTGGTTCAGTCTAAAGAACAGCACAGTGTGAGGAGTGTGATGGGCTCAGCTGTTCCCTCACCCTGGTTCAGTCTAAAGAACAGCACAGTGTGAGGAGTGTGATGGGCTCAGCTGTTCCCTCGCCCTGGTTCAGTCTAAAGAACAGCACAGTGTGAGGAGTGTGATGGGCTCAGCTGTTCCCTCACCCTGGTTCAGTCTAAAGAACAGCACAGTGTGAGGAGTGTGATGGGCTCAGCTGTTCCCTCACCCTGGTTCAGTCTAAAGAACAGCACAGTGTGAGGAGTGTGATGGGCTCAGCTGTTCCCTCGCCCTGGTTCAGTCTAAAGAACAGCACAGTGTGAGGAGTGTGATGGGCTCAGCTGTTCCCTCACCCTGGTTCAGTCTAAAGAACAGCACAGTGTGAGGAGTGTGATAGGCTCAGCTGTTCCCTCACCCTGGTTCAGTCTAAAGAACAGCACAGTGTGAGGAGTGTGATGGGCTCAGCTGTTCCCTCACCCTGGTTCAGTCTAAAGAACAGCACAGTGTGAGGAGTGTGATGGGCTCAGCTGTTCCCTCACCCTGGTTCAGTCTAAAGAACAGCACAGTGTGAGGAGTGTGATGGGCTCAGCTGTTCCCTCACCCTGGTTCAGTCTAAAGAAGAGCACAGTGTGAGGAGTGTGATGGGCTCAGCTGTTCCCTCGCCCTGTTTCAGTCTAAAGAAGAGCACAGTGTGAGGAGTGTGATGGGCTCAGCTGTTCCCTCGCCCTGGTTCAGTCTAAAGAACAGCACAGTGTGAGGAGTGTGATGGGCTCAGCTGTTCCCTCACCCTGGTTCAGTCTAAAGAACAGCACAGTGTGAGGAGTGTGATGGGCTCAGCTGTTCCCTCACCCTGGTTCAGTCTAAAGAACAGCACAGTGTGAGGAGTGTGATGGGCTCAGCTGTTCCCTCACCCTGGTTCAGTCTAAAGAACAGCACAGTGTGAGGAGTGTGATGGGCTCAGCTGTTCCCTCACCCTGGTTCAGTCTAAAGAAGAGCACAATGTGAGGAGTGTGATGGGCTCAGCTGTTCCCTCGCCCTGTTTCAGTCTAAAGAAGAGCACAGTGTGAGGAGTGTGATGGGCTCAGCTGTTCCCTCGCCCTGTTTCAGTCTAAAGAAGAGCACAGTGTGAGGAGTGTGATGGCTCAGCTGTTCCCTCACCCTGTTTCAGTCTAAAGAAGAGCACAGTGTGAGGAGTGTGATGGCTCAGCTGTTCCCTCACCCTGGTTCAGTCTAAAGAACAGCACAGTGTGAGGAGTGTGATGGCTCAGCTGTTCCCTCACCCTGGTTCAGTCTAAAGAACAGCACAGTGTGAGGAGTGTGATGGCTCAGCTGTTCCCTCACCCTGGTTCAGTCTAAAGAACAGCACAGTGTGAGGAGTGTGATGGGCTCAGCTGTTCCCTCACCCTGGTTCAGTCTAAAGAACAGCACAGTGTGAGGAGTGTGATGGGCTCAGCTGTTCCCTCGCCCTGGTTCAGTCTAAAGAACAGCACAGTGTGAGGAGTGTGATGGGCTCAGCTGTTCCCTCACCCTGGTTCAGTCTAAAGAACAGCACAGTGTGAGGAGTGTGATGGGCTCAGCTGTTCCCTCACCCTGGTTCAGTCTAAAGAACAGCACAGTGTGAGGAGTGTGATGGGCTCAGCTGTTCCCTCACCCTGGTTCAGTCTAAAGAACAGCACAGTGTGAGGAGTGTGATGGGCTCAGCTGTTCCCTCACCCTGGTTCAGTCTAAAGAAGAGCACAATGTGAGGAGTGTGATGGGCTCAGCTGTTCCCTCGCCCTGTTTCAGTCTAAAGAAGAGCACAGTGTGAGGAGTGTGATGGGCTCAGCTGTTCCCTCGCCCTGTTTCAGTCTAAAGAAGAGCACAGTGTGAGGAGTGTGATGGGCTCAGCTGTTCCCTCGCCCTGGTTCAGTCTAAAGAACAGCACAGTGTGAGGAGTGTGATGGCTCAGCTGTTCCCTCACCCTGGTTCAGTCTAAAGAACAGCACAGTGTGAGGAGTGTGATGGCTCAGCTGTTCCCTCACCCTGGTTCAGTCTAAAGAACAGCACAGTGTGAGGAGTGTGATGGCTCAGCTGTTCCCTCACCCTGGTTCAGTCTAAAGAACAGCACAGTGTGAGGAGTGTGATGGCTCAGCTGTTCCCTCACCCTGGTTCAGTCTAAAGAAGAGCACAATGTGAGGAGTGTGATGGGCTCAGCTGTTCCCTCGCCCTGTTTCAGTCTAAAGAAGAGCACAGTGTGAGGAGTGTGATGGCTCAGCTGTTCCCTCACCCTGTTTCAGTCTAAAGAAGAGCACAGTGTGAGGAGTGTGATGGCTCAGCTGTTCCCTCACCCTGGTTCAGTCTAAAGAACAGCACAGTGTGAGGAGTGTGATGGCTCAGCTGTTCCCTCACCCTGGTTCAGTCTAAAGAACAGCACAGTGTGAGGAGTGTGATGGCTCAGCTGTTCCCTCACCCTGGTTCAGTCTAAAGAACAGCACAGTGTGAGGAGTGTGATGGGCTCAGCTGTTCCCTCACCCTGGTTCAGTCTAAAGAACAGCACAGTGTGAGGAGTGTGATGGGCTCAGCTGTTCCCTCACCCTGGTTCAGTCTAAAGAACAGCACAGTGTGAGGAGTGTGATGGGCTCAGCTGTTCCCTCACCCTGGTTCAGTCTAAAGAACAGCACAGTGTGAGGAGTGTGATGGGCTCAGCTGTTCCCTCGCCCTGGTTCAGTCTAAAGAACAGCACAGTGTGAGGAGTGTGATGGGCTCAGCTGTTCCCTCACCCTGGTTCAGTCTAAAGAACAGCACAGTGTGAGGAGTGTGATGGGCTCAGCTGTTCCCTCACCCTGGTTCAGTCTAAAGAACAGCACAGTGTGAGGAGTGTGATGGGCTCAGCTGTTCCCTCACCCTGGTTCAGTCTAAAGAACAGCACAGTGTGAGGAGTGTGATGGGCTCAGCTGTTCCCTCACCCTGGTTCAGTCTAAAGAAGAGCACAATGTGAGGAGTGTGATGGGCTCAGCTGTTCCCTCGCCCTGTTTCAGTCTAAAGAAGAGCACAGTGTGAGGAGTGTGATGGGCTCAGCTGTTCCCTCGCCCTGTTTCAGTCTAAAGAAGAGCACAGTGTGAGGAGTGTGATGGGCTCAGCTGTTCCCTCGCCCTGGTTCAGTCTAAAGAACAGCACAGTGTGAGGAGTGTGATGGGCTCAGCTGTTCCCTCACCCTGGTTCAGTCTAAAGAACAGCACAGTGTGAGGAGTGTGATGGCTCAGCTGTTCCCTCACCCTGGTTCAGTCTAAAGAACAGCACAGTGTGAGGAGTGTGATGGGCTCAGCTGTTCCCTCACCCTGGTTCAGTCTAAAGAACAGCACAGTGTGAGGAGTGTGATGGGCTCAGCTGTTCCCTCACCCTGGTTCAGTCTAAAGAACAGCACAGTGTGAAGGTGTGATCTGTCAATTTACATGTATGTGTTACCTCAGTTTGAAATTTACATACCCGGTATGTTGGTGCGTGACTCACTGTTCTAACTCCACGCGCACACAGTCTGTTTCATTGAATTGATAAAGCTCCTCGGATGAGAAGCGAAACGTCTTCTGTAACAAATAAAGTCCAATTGATCTTGTATTGAACGCCTTCTTGAAACAGTACAGTTAAGACAAAACTATCAAATTTAGTCAATAACAATTTGTTTTGGTATTAGCAGAGAATCATCATCATATGATTTGAGTGTTAAATTATCACCTAAGATCATTGTTTTGTTTAGGCAATGTGACAAAGTTCATGCTCAATCATCCAGGTACCAAATCCAATAATTCTCAGTCAGGTCATCTGGACAGATTCTGTCCAGATGACTTGACTGAGAATTATTGGATTAGGTAATGTGATGAGTGATATGCATTCATTTTAACAAATGTTAGTTTCCTCTTGCTGTAATATTTTATTACCACTCCTCTTCTTTTTTGCAGTCATCTTTATCTCTATGGTCTCAAACCACTCCTCTATGTCAATGAATTGTTTTTCATAGTTTTTCTTTTTCTCTTGCAGTTTCCAGTTAGACTTTAAAAGATCTTCCTTTGTTTTCAGTAAATTCTGTTTCTCTGTATCAGAAGTTTTCCTCATTGTTATTTCTGTCTCCACCGACAGAAGGTCCTTTTTGTTTTGCTCTCTTTCCCTCTTAACTTCTTCCAGTTCTTCTCTAAGTTCACGTTTCTTCTTCTCCATTTTGCTTTTCAGCTCATTTAGCGCCGTGGCGTCACGTTTAGCACCTGTTGAAAGAGAAAAGACACCACTAAATATATTGCAAACATGTTAAAATGTGGCGTTATACATTTGGTGATAGTATGAAGTGATTTGTAGTTTTCTGTGGAACATATTTTTAGAAATAAATTAACTGAAATATTGTTTGAGTGACATTTAAAACTAAAGTGCATGATTTTCACCAATTGCAAATAGCTTAAATATATATTTCAGTAAAATGTGTTTTTAAAAACAATTCACAAGATAAAACTTACATCTGTATTTGCAACAGAAATAAACAGCTATCCCAGCACCAACTATCAGTGTGACAGAAACAATGCAAGACATTATTAAACTGGTGATACTCAAGTTTTTCACATCCATTTCTGCTGAACTTCACCTGCTAAAAAAAGAAAAATTGTTTAAAAGGTGAGTTTGC
>JBBPBX010033449.1:19295-33246 GCA_038048925.1 Garcialebias charrua
TTTAAAAAAAAATTATAATACTGCAAAGCAACATGTTAAATTAATTTTGTCAAATAAATAAATTTCATATCTTTTTTTTTTTTTGGGTTATATCACGAAATTTATCGTTATCGTGATATCGCTCTGAAATATCACGATATAATTTTTGAGCCATATCGCCCACCCCTAATATCACCCCCACTGGATGGAAAAGCCATCTCCAACAAACTTGTAGTGGCCCATGGGCCGTCAGTTGACAGTGCAGTCGTAGCAGGTTTCGTCGTAATTATAAAGCAAAGTGGTAAAAATGGCTCTTTTTATTGCAAAGGTTGCAGACCCATGATTTAGGCTGAACACTAACTTAAAGCTGGGGTATGTAAGTTAGTCTGTAACTTTTCAAACAATATATTTTTAACATATTTCTTCACTCTGTCACTATCTACTGACAAACTGATGTTAGACAAAGTAATCTCTGAAAAAAACTATAGTCCCCTTGCTTCTCTATCAGCATTTATAAAAACACTAAAAACACAGAGTGACCAGGACAATGACAGCCAATAAAAACAGAGTTTGTAACCAGCCAATTAAAAACAGAGCTTGAATTTGAATCAGCCAATAAAAACAGAGCTTGAATTTGAATCTCAGCAGAGCCTCCCCCTCAGAGCCATATATGGCTCTGAGGGGGAGGGATCAGAATGCTTTGCCTGTTGAAAATTTTTCTAAGTTCTGCACTCTACAGAAAGTTACACATAGCACCTTTAAAGCCTGAACATACAGAGTACATTAACATCGTATTGTGACGCTAACTACACCTTTCTGTCAAAAACGTACTACTCCTGCATCTAGAGTCAAGGTAGAGGACATTTCTGAGGAGTGTGCACAATATTGGTCAACTCCAAAAGAAGTACAGTATGACCAAATTTCTTTAATCGCAATTGTGCATTTTTTAAATATAATATGCTGGAAAATAGCTATAAAGTTGAAGCATAACATCAAAATTTCAGCTTTCCATTCAGTCCATTCCTGATTTCTAAAGATCAGCATCAGGTGGTAACAAATTAAACCTAAATCAAAATCCTAAGGAGACTTCAGACTGTCTGACGAGAAGGGACAGAACCATCATTGGTAATTAATCTTCTTGAAAACCTGCCTGTTGTTGTGTAGGAACATTTAGGTCCGAGTTGAAAAGGTAAAGACTGTCGAGCGCTGAACTCAAGGCTCAGCATGTCAGAGCACAAATCAGTGGGAAAGATCATCATGTTTGTCCTTTTTTATACAGTCTATAATGCTTTCATGACATGCCAGCACTTGCATGTCACAACAGTTTTTTTTTTCTTTTTGAAAAAGCCAACAGCACCTCTGGGTGGTGGGGTTTTGACCTACCTCTATCGCTCTGTGTTGAGGCAAAGCCCGCTCAATGTGGTCGTTGCCTTCAGCTCGCAGCTGAATCAGATACTTGCAATCCGGCTGCAAGTAAACGCAACACATACAGTGTGAGGTCATTTTGAATAAAAAGATAAAACACCCTTGGTAAGTGCAAGAAATATAGAGAAAATCGAGAGATTACAGTAGGCCTGTCACAATAACAAATTTTGCTGGGCAATAAATTGTCTCAGAAATTATTGCGACAAACAATAATATTGCTTGAAATTTGACAATAATTAGTAATTATTGTAAAATTTAAGAAGAAATTTTTATCAATTAGTTTTGCATGTAGTACCTTTTTTGACCACTGGATGGCAGTATAAGACTGTTTGAACCAAATGATGGATAGTGAGGGAGCAGCAAGTCTCTTTAAGAAAAAATGGGAGGGTGACCCCTTGAAGTAACATGGGCGGTCTCCGGTTCTCAAAATGGCAGACGCTCTGTATGGTTTGAGCTCGTTAGCATAACATTTGTCACACAAAGCTTTTAATAAAATTAAAAAAAAAAATCAATAAACAAGTTCTCAGCTTCTTTTTGCAAAGAAAACTTTTTACACGAAGGTACGGGTTTCAACTGTGAATTTTGGAGCTTCGACAAGGCGGAGGTTTGGTTTCCGAGGTCGGCCTGTTAGCTTAGCTCATAGCATAGCTTCTCAGCTTACCGTAGCTGCTTTTAACGATCCAAAAATGTGATTTTGGATGGTTAAAATGGATTTTAAAGAGAAAAGAGAAAGGGAGGGGTCAGTGAAGAGCACCAGAGTTGAGCCTTTTGTCATCCAGTGTCTTCAATAGAAAGAGATACGAAGAAACGATAAAGCCAATAAATGAAAACGAGCTCGATAATTTTAATTTATCATGCGATTAATTGATTTATCGTTTATTGCGACAGGCCTAGATTACAGTCACATTCAGTTCAATACGCCAGCCGAGTTCATCACCTACGAATTCTGCTTTGCAAGGTCAAATCACTGTTTGTGATCCATTACAGCACCTGCAGCATGCGATCACCCTCTGAGTCTGAAGTCTTACCAGCAGACCCCTGAGCCTGAATCGACCCTCCTCGTCAGTGACCGTGTCCTCGCTGTAGAGGCTGCAGTCTCCCTGACCCACGGCTTCCACAGCCACGTCCCTCTCTGCATCACCACTCAGGGACTGCACTGCTCCGTAGCAGCTGGGCACAGCAGCACAAAAATGCACATAAACAGACGCCATACGCTAGGCCTGTTTTATATCATAAGCTGCCAAAAAAAAAAATATATATATATATATATTTTTTTTTTTTTTTACTGTGTCTCTGTTTGTTAGAAAAATAGCTCACAAAGCGCTGGATAAAATTGAACATTTTTAGAAAGCAATCATTATGGGCATCAACATGGGCATGGGCATTATGGGCATTTATTTTTTCCTCTCTTTTGTTTTCTATTGTTTATTGTTTTTTTGTTTGTTGTTTATGGAAATTCTACCATTGCTGTTCATTGTTCTTTAGTTTTAGCAGTTCGCTTTCGTAAATGAGCCCATGAGGTTCAAAAGATTTACCTGACTAAATAAAGGTTGAATGAACAGCTCATTAACGTTTCAAGTCAACTCAATTCCAGATGGTTGCCACAACCAACTGACATTAAAGACACAAAAATGGCTATAAAACCAATTTGACAAATATTGAGCTAAACTTTGATTTAATAGCTGAGTCATTTACAACACTTACCATTTACCACATGAGATAGTGCATGATGTTATTTTCAAGGTGTGACCAAAACAGCTACCACTACCCTCCTTTCTCAACATCCATCCATTATCTTTACCCGCTTCTTCCTTTGTGGGTCACGAGGGTCACTAGTGCTCATATCCAGCTACCACTGTGCAAGAGGCGGGGTACACCCATGCTGGGTCTCCAGTCCATCACAGGACCACATAAAGACAAACGACCATTCTCTCTCTCACTCACACCTTTGGTCTTCAGTTCAAACTCTGGCATAGAAGGTGGCAGACGATATGCACTTCAACGAATTATGGGCCTTTAATTTTTAAAGAGATGCGTGTGCTTACCTGTATGCCGTCTTAGTGCCGGTTATGTTGATGCTTAGGTTCTGACCCTCCTCCACTGTGATCATTTGAGACGCGGGTTCGAAGCGGAACTCCTTCATCATCGGTTTGAAGTAGTACTGACCGGGACTCTGAGGGGAAAACGCCACCGTTACTTAACGAGACGGAGGAGTAAACCGTTCCTGGGCTGCTTTCTTACCAGGTTATTGAAGGTAAGGACGCCGGTGTCCTGTGTCAAAAGGTTGGACCGAAACTGTCCCCCGCTCAGTGACAGGAGGACACCAGACAGGGGATGTCCATCCTCTGATATGATCTACAGCAAAAGAGGAACATTTGAACGTTTTAAACCGTTTTTCCCAGAAAATCTGAGAACTTACAGAAACGTAGGCAGCTGAGCTGTAAAACTGGGCTGTCAGGAGAATCCAGAGTAAGGATGTGCATGTGAAGGATAAACAAGGGCAGAAAAACACAAGGAACACACTTCAAAGCGATTCATCACTCCGTCTGAAAGAGAGACTAATACTAATTTGTGTAAAGTTTTCATGATCGCAGGAGGTGACGGCACAGCCTTTTAACGAAGGCAGCACAAAGGCCAACAGCCCACAGCAAAACACAAAACAGCTTGAACTATCCACGAGTTCTTTTAATTACACTTTGCAAAAACATTCAGGGGAGAAAAAGGCGGCTAACACGAGCTTTTCATCACGCCATTTCATATTCACTTTAAACCATCACAATGAGACGAGATGAAAACTGAGCAGTGCAACGTATAAAAGACGCTGGCAATTAGTGAAATGTAATGTTGAATGAACACGTGTGAGGACGACGGTCACGTGTACCTTGAAGGTGACACCGGCCAGAGCAAACGCCTTGAAGTCTCCTGGGGTTCCCTCCACCGGACTCAGGATGAAACCCTCTTTACTGGCAGTGATGTCATACAGCCGGTCGCTGTGGAGCGGGCCCACACTGGGACAGAGGGGAGAGCGAAGAAAATGAGAAGACATCAGAGGAGATGCATGCAGGGCTGTAATGACCTCCTAATGTTAAAGCCACAGAAAACGGAAGATGGAAACAGCTGGGTTAACTTTACAAAATAACCTTTAAAAAGTAGCTGCTACACCACTGGAGAGACTGGTCTAATTACAGAATAACAGTACTGCATACGGCCCATTATACGCCCGTCAACAAACAATTACCGGCATACAGCACTCTATAGCAGTGGCCCTGACAAGCAATAGACCTTTTATATCATTTGACCTTGATATGTGACCTTTGACCTAATCAAGTTTCATTAAATTATCAAAGTTCATGCTCAATAATCCAAGTACAAATCCAACACTGTTTAGTCAGGTCACCTGGATGGTTTCTTTTTTGAAGAGATGTTTCGTCCTTCATCCAAAGGACTTCTTCAGTCCAAGGAACCACAGACAAACTGGAGTCCCACAAGCACCAACTTCCATAGTGGGAAAAAGCAGTTTGCTGGTGATAAGATGGTTTCTGGGGCCCGCCCTCTCCCCTGTCAACTCCTCTAAGGCTTTGGTGTTTTGAACCATTTTGGCATGGCTGCCTTAGAGGAGTTGATGGGGGAGAGGGCGGGCCCAGAAACCATCTTAACACCAGCTAACTGTTTTCTTTCCCACTATGGGGGTTGGTGTTTGTGGGACCCAAGTTTGTATGTGGCTCTGCAGACTGAAGAAGTCCTTTGGATGAATGGTAAAATAGTAAATGGAGCTTACTTATATAGCGCTTTCCAGCCCCCTATGAGGGGCCCCAAGCGCTTCACAGTACCAACCATCCACCCATTCATACACACATTCATACACCGGTAGCTGCCATGCAAGGCGCCAACCAGTCCTACCGGGAGTAACTCGGGGTTAAGTGTCTTGCCCAGGGACACAACGAGGTATGCAGTGACCGGGGATCGAACCCAAGACCTTCCGGTCCTGAGCCGGCTGCCCTGCCTTCACCATCTCGGCCAACAAAACGTCTTAGCAAAAAAAAAGAAAAGAAAAAGAAACTGTCCAGATGACCTGACTGAACATTGATGAATCCAGGTAAAAATTCCAACAAAGTTCAGTCAGGTCCTCTGGACGGTTTCTTTTTGTTGACATGTTTCATCTTTCATCCAAGGGACTTCATCAGTCCGAGGAGCCACAACAAACTCGGTCCTATAAGTAGCACACTCACATAGTGGGACAACCAGTTTGATGGGGATAAGAGGTTTCTGGAGTCCACCCTCTCCCCCGTCGACTCGTCTGAGGCAGCCATGGCCATATTTGGACTGGGATGGATTATTGAGCATGGACTTTGATGTTTTGAACCACGTTGTGCTCTTCATGTTCCAACAACAGAAGGTCACAAACAAAACCTTTATTTAACTTCATAACAGCAGCTTTGACCAGACGCTTCTAAAAGCCTTTAAAAAAAGCTCTTGTCAGATGTCTGGATGGATTTTTAAATGTTATTTATTAACCTTTATATAACTGGGCACATCCCATAAATAACTGGGAAAATCCCATTGAGATCACAGATCTTTTCTGCGAGGGAGGCCTAGGAAGGCAGCCCAACGTGCATGTTTTTGGACTGTGGGAGGAAACCGGAGTACCTGGAAAAAAAACCCACGTAGCACGGCGAGAACATGCAAACTCCACACAGAAAGACTTCAGGTCCAACCGGGGATTGAACCCAGGACCATCATTTAACCCATCACACGTGAGATGCACCCAGGTGGAGCAGTGGGTGGCTATGTGGGTGCCCGGGGAGCGGTTAGAGATTAGGTGTTTTGCTCAAGGATACGACATGTGGGCATTACGGGGAGTTGAGCCTGTGACTTTCTGGTTCCAGGTCGGCTGCCCTACCTCTATACCATCTCACCACCCAATTAGCAGATTACAATTAAGTGCATTACTGTAGTTTTATGGTACAAACACAACTTTTAAATACAGCCAACGCATTCTTAGTTGAACGGTAGTAAACAGGGCTTAATTTGTAAACCGATAGATGCTGAAACACAGAAGCCGTTTTCGCACTGCACAGCCCTCCCCGGCCCGGCCTCTAACCCACCTGGATCAGAAAGACTCCTACGTCCGTATGCTCTTTGTGGACTTCACATCTGCCTTCAACACCATGATCCCCCAAACTCTGATGGACAAACTATCCACACTGGACTAAGCCCCTCCATTTGTAACTGGGTACTAGACTTCTTAACAAACAGACCACAGTCCGTGAAGATCCACAACTTCTCCTCCTCCACCATTACCCTCAGCACTGGCTCTCCTCAAGGATGTGTGTTGAGCCCTCTTCTGTTCACTCTGCTCACATATGATTGTGCAGCTACCCATCCAGGCTGTCATATTGTAAAGTTTGCAGATGATACAGCGGTGGTGGGATGCATCACAAACAATGATGAGTCCAGCTACAGGCAGGAGGTGGAACACCTGGAGAGCTGGTGCAAAGAGAATAACCTTCACATGAATGTGAAGAAGACAAAGGAGATGATTGTGGACTTCAGAAGGAACAAACAAACCCACACCCCACTGAACATAGGTGGATCAGTGGTGGAAGTGGTCTCCAGCTACAAGTACTTGGGTGTACACATGAATGATAACCTCAGCTGGAGCAACAACACCACCAGCCTGATCAAGAAAGGTCATCAGAGACTCTACTTCCTCAGACGGCTGAGACGAGCTGGTCTGAGTAGCCCAGTCCTCACCTCCTTCTACAGGTGTGCAGTGGAGAGCATCCTGTGCTCCAGCATCAATGTGTGGCATGGAGGCTGCACAGTTGCAGAAAGAAAAGCTCTGCAGAGAGTGGTGAAGGCTGCACAGAAGTCTGTTGGAGTCAGTCTCCCCACCATCACAGACATTTACACTTCGAGATGCAGGAAAAGAGCCACCTGCATCATGAAAGACCCCACTCACCCAGCACACACACTCTTTGCCCCACTCCCCTCAGGACGGAGGTTGAGGAGCATCAAATGTAGAACCACTAGACTGAGGAACAGCTTCTACCCTGAGGCTGTTAGACTCATGAATAAATAAATAATAAGAATAATCACTGTGAAATATCACATCATGCTGATGCTGATCTGTTTTCTTGTTGCTGTGTTCATCTGTGACCATCTGCTCATAAAGACTCATGTTCGTGCTGCTGTTTGTAATGATGTTTTTCTATTACTCTAGGGCTTAGTGTATTTCTAGTTGGATGTTTTTCTTAGTTCATATCCTAGATGTTATTACTGTTTTTCTCTTACATTTTGTTGTTGGATGTAACTGGGACCCTGTGTACATAATCTCATTTCATCACATGTACTACATGGGGGCAAATGACAATAAAGACTCTCTGACTCTGACTAACCCGGGTTCGTCTTCGCATTTGCCTTTTCTGGCCGGCGTCAGCCCGAGTTTTAGAACCCGACCGACCGAGGTTCTAACTGGGCCGAGCTCCCGGGCCCAGTTTGACGTCATGTACTGCTCATCATTTGGTTCGTTGTTTGCAGCAGGGGCGGGACTGCTGCGTGTTGAGTCATCAACTGCGACTGCATCGTTCTAACAACAACCTCCATTTTACGTTAGGGAAACATGTCTACCTCCCAAGCCCCTGTTGCGTGGTCCAACAATGAAGTCAGCTTCTTTTTAAACTACATAGCAGACGAGCGTGTACAGAGGGAGCTGGACAGCAGCACACGCAATGAGAAAGTTTTTAAGCGTGCGTCAGAGGAAATGGCGTTAGCTGGCTTCAGTTGGACCTCGAAGCAATGCCGTGAGAAGCTTAAGAAGCTAAAGTCAGACTACCGGGCCATCCTAGGACTATCCTTATTTGCGCTTTTCGGTAAGAACTCCACACCCACTTCAAGGCGGCTCTCCGCACAATGCGAAATGAGCGGGGGCGGGCCAGGCTGGGCTCAGGGCCAACCCGGGACGAGCTGGGCCGGGGAGGGCTGTGCAGTGCGAAAACGGCTAGAGAGTGGTCTGCCGGGGGGGGGGTCTTCCTCAGAAATTTTTTAATAAAGTAGAAGTGATTTCCTGCATTTTGGTGTATTTAAAAGTTTTTAAATATCAATTTTCCTACATTTGTAAACACTTCGCTTCTGTCAAGCCGCGGACTACCGTAAGTAAGACGGGCTCAGAACAGACCCAGAATCGGTCCCGAGCCAGACTCGTCCCAAGCCAGACTCGGTCCCTGTTGTCCGACTCCACATGTGAAACGAGGGAGAGGGCGGGCCCCAGAAACCATCTTAACACTAGTTAACTATTTTTTTCCACTATGGGATTTGACTTGGTGCCAGCTCAGTACTTCATACTTTTAGGGGCGGAGATTCCTTTAAGGGTAGACATGGAAATGCTTCACCTGAAGAGGCAGATCGTGGCTGTTGTGGTTCAAATTAGTGTTTATGTAATTATTTTCAGTTACATATCCAGGATAAAGGCCGAGTTATACTTGCGCTTTGGTCCGCAGGCTGGAGCGCGCGCTGCACGCGCACTGAGCCGTGCGGCAACATGCGTTTAGTTTTGCCGCTTTGTTTATCGTTGACGCACGGCGGCGCATGGCAAAGTGCTGCTTTTTGAGCCCAGTCCACGGCATCAACGGCAAAAGTCAACGGCAAAAAAGTCAACGGCGCGTACACTAGGCTTGCAGAGTTTCAAAAATTTGGATGTGCGCGACACGCGCCAAGACGACGCGCGGGGCCTACGCGCAGGGGCGGGGACTGCGATATCGCGTCACTTTTGGCGCGCGCACCTCGCGCGCTGCGCGACGCGTCAAGTATAAATCTAGCTTAAGTTCTTTTTGTTGAAGGCAGTCATATTTGTTCATAACTTTATTATTCGTAAGCCGGATCCTAGCAAGTAGTTCAGGAAGCACCCTGTCAAAATAAGAGTTCCCGGATTCTGTTCTGGCAGGATCCAGCTCAAATTAAGCCCTGGTTGTGAAGTTGTACTTAAAGTTCAGTGAATTCTGACCGATTCACTCGAAGAAGATATTTCAGAGACCTTTCAGAAGCTCAAGGACGAGTAAATCCTTCATATGAAGTGGCTGTGTGTATTTTTATTATCTCTCTTGTTATGATAAGATGCTCTATCAGCCATTCTGCTCCAGTAAAAGAAAACCTCAACAAAATCATTTAGAGTCAGATATTGCCATAATGTTCATGTTTATGATGACACAAAGTGAACAGATTGGCCTATTAGTATTATGTTCTCCTATTCAGAGAAGACAAGAAGTCATTTTTGTACAACCTATATCTGATGACAATAATTATAATAAGTTGACACCATCAGAGCCACACACACAAAGTCATAGCATCCGTCTATGACCATGAGTTTCATAGCAAAACCTGAAGGCATCATTGTTCAGTCTCAAATATCCTCCATGTAACGAGTGTGCTTCCTATTTTTCAGTCTGGGTTTTCATACCTGTAGGCTCCCATCTCATTAGTGGCCACAGTAATGAGCGGTGCAGCAGCTCCTCTCTCTGTGATGGATATTTCCACACCTTGGAGCTCTGGAGACACCTTGCCCTCTAAGAAGAGACCTGCACGCCCGATAATGTCCACCAGCCGACCTGGACACGATTCTGTCAGAAAGAGAGTGGGTTGTATCTGGGTCTGAATGTTCTATTTCTGTTTATTTTTATTTTTTCCTGCAGCAGACAGTGAAAAACAATCAAATGGATAAGGCACCAGGCTAAAGCTTGGACATACCCACTAATACTTTACAATGTGAGGTGGATCCTACCTCCTGTGATAGTTGCCTCCACTTCCGGGGGGTAAAACAGCAGTTCCTTAGAGGAAGGAGTAACTGTGATCTTCTCACCAGCCCTGAAAGTCACACCAGAAAATGTAGCTCCCTTCACGGTAACAAGGGCTTACAATGTACACAATGTCCCTTGTCGCTAAGGGTTTTGAATAATGAATTTTTGCAATTTTCAAAATGTTTTTATGGACCGGAATTGAACAGGGAACGCAAGTAAACCTTAATGTTTTGTGCAAGATATTCAAGCACCAGTATTTAAGTAGAGAGGTAGTTTTTTTTGTGTGCGTGTCCTAGATGGAGCATAAACACAGATCCTAGCATGTTGAGGGAGTAATTTTACCCACACCAGGTGCAATGGTGGAGCCAGTGGTGGTCAACAGTGGTCTTGGCTACCATAGCATAAACTATGGACACCCCAATCACTTGTGGAAACTATACTTTTAAGCAATACAAAAAAAAAATTAGATGGATTAGTCACAAAAAAATGTTTAATCGTCATCTAGACCAGTTTCTTTTTGGGAGAAGTGTTTCACCTTTCATTCGAAAGACTTCGTCAGTCTGAGGCCTGCCAACCTAGGTCTGTCTTATAAATAGTACCTCCTTGATGTGTTTCAAGCCAGCCCTCCCAGAAACTGTCTTTACACATGCAAAAAGGGACCATCGGTCCAAAACAATCGATCATCATGTGTAAAAATCAAATGTTTTAGACCAGATGGCCAACTTGTTACTCGCAGAAATAGCCTGAGGACAACCTGGCCAAAACGGTTCAGATAAAGGTTTGAAAGCTCAATCATCCAGGTAGATAAATCACAAAAAAAATATTAAATCCGACGATGGAAGTTTTAGGGCCATGCAAAGAAAAAATTAATTACCGGTAATTAAAAGCCATAAAATTACGAGAATAAAGCCGAATAAAGTCTTAATAAAGAGAATAAAGTCGTACAAGACTTTTCTTTTGCAGCTCTTGCAAAAAAAAAATGTCCATGAGTTGGATCCACCAAGTGACCTGTCAATCAATCCAGTAGGCGTGTCAGCAAATGAGCAATCCGAAGCTAAATGAGTCATAATATTATCGAACTCTGACACATAAAACAGGGTTTACCACATTTTAACTGTGGTTAAATGAAGAATGCTGAGCATCTTGTTAAGTTATACTTTGGTATTGGTTTTACAGATATGGAGATCAGCGCATCAGCATCAGATTATTTTCAGTATTAGGACTGAACCTCTTACAGTAAGATGGTATGCTCTGATGGGCTGCAGCGCAGCTCTCTGCAGGTAAGGAGCACCTGTGGAGGAAGTGGACGCGGGCACACCTTGGCTGCCGCTGCTCCTCGTACTTTTTGCTTTTTGAAGCGTTTTTTATTACTTTCTGCTGTTTTTTTCACCGAGCCTTGTTGGACATTTCTACCTTTCTCGATTGCAGAGTGCGACAGGCGTAAGCCTGTGTACAGCACCTGTACAAGCGGACACAGACATTTCTACCTTTCTTTGAACCTTTCTACCTCTCTTGAACGCAGAGTGCGGCAGGCGTTAAGCCTGTGTACAGCACCTGTGTGAACGGACGCGGACATTTCTACCTTTCTGTGATTAAGTTTTGTGTTTTAGTTAGTTAGTTTTAGAGCAACTGTCTTTTCTGACTGCGTTGTGGATCTGCAAACATTATAAGTTGCCGGTCAAAGCAGATGACCGCTTGTCCTGAGCCTGGTTCTGCTAGAGGTTTCTTCCTTCTAAAAGGGAGTTTTTCCTTTCCACTGATGCCATTGTGCTTGCTCAGGATGGGAGATCGTGGCGAAGCCAAGATTTGACTTGTTTGCTGGAGTCATTAGATAGAAAACTTTACTAGTCTAACCGGAATTTTAATAGTAGGAGCTGCTAGCTCGCGCTAGCTTCAACACGAATTTAGCTTCAAGAACCACGTAGCTGCACTTATTGTTCGCTTACCTGCTGCCTCTCTCAACTTCCTGTGTCCTCTGGACTGTTCTGGACTCTCTCCTGTACTCCTTCAAGGTAATGCTCGTTCGAGTTACATCTCTCTGCTTCTTGTATATCTTTCTCGGAGCCGTGGGCCTGCTGCTAGCGGCTAGCTCTGTGCTAGCCTCCACCGGCTCGTGGATGTTGACGTATTCCGCTTCGCAGTTGTTTGAACTTAACAACTGCTCCATTCCTCCTTCTATTTCCACCATCAAACAACTGGGACTTCTGCGTAGACCTCGTTACATCCATAGAAGCTCTCGAAAGAAAACTGTTTATTCTCAAGCGAACTCGGATTCGATTAGTGCTGTCTGGACTGAGAGACGTGTCGCACCTCGATGGCGTCATCAGAACGCTGCGTCTGTAGGCCTTTGTAGTCCTCTGCGCACGAAGTGGCGAGGAAAACGTGGAGTGGACTTCAGTCTGCTTAAACCGGTTCAAAAAGCTCCTATTCCAACTGGTATTAAATTAGAACTTTTCAATGTGCAGTCACTTTCCAACAAGTCATGTTTAATTCATGATCACATTCTGGAGAAGAACTTGGACCTCATGTGTCTTACAGAGACGTGGCACCAACCAAATGTGTTCAGTTCTCTGAATGAGGCGTGTCCCTCTGGATACAGTTATCTG
Organism: Garcialebias charrua; assembly: GCA_038048925.1. Taxonomy (NCBI): domain Eukaryota; kingdom Metazoa; phylum Chordata; class Actinopteri; order Cyprinodontiformes; family Rivulidae; genus Garcialebias; species Garcialebias charrua. The sequence goes on from JBBPBX010033449.1 coordinate 32,098, forward strand.
CAGAGAGCCCGCAGCACTGGCCGCGGTGGTGGTCTGGCTGTAATCTACCGCAGTAATTTAAAATTGTCTCATCTGTCTTCTCAGGACTTTTCCTCTTTTGAATGTCTGGCTTTCAGCTTCAAAGCCCCACTCCTGATGAATGTTATATTAATTTATAGACCTCCCAAACCGCATGTTTCATTTAACTCAGAGATGCATGACCTCCTCACTTTTTTCTGCACCTCCCCTGTGAAGACTATTTTTCTTGGCGACTTAAATATCCACGTGGACAATTCTTCTTCACCTCTGGCAACAGATTTTAAGTCTCTTCTGGACTCTCTTAATCTCACTCAACATGTTGACGCCCCTACGCACAGCAGGGGGCATACTCTGGATTTGGTGATTACAGACACTGTACTCATCAATAACTTATCTGTATATGACCTGGGTGTCTCAGATCACAGGGTCATCTCCCTGGAAGTGCCTTCATCTTCGCCTGCTTCAAACCCAAAACGACCCATCCAGTTCCGTGACCTTAAAAACATTTCCCTTGATGTTCTGTCTGCCGATCTTCACACCCTGACCGCTGTCAATCATTCATCTGCAGATGACTCTGTGGATTACTACAACCAATCTCTTCGGGAGCTCCTGGACCTACACGCCCCCTTAAAGACAAGACTGGTGTCTTTCTCGCGCTCAGCCCCTTGGTACACTGATGAGCTGCGCAAGATGAAGGCAACTGGCCGTGCTATTGAGAGACGTGTAAAATCATCTGGTCTGTCTGTGCATAAGCAGGCATATAAAGAACATCAGAAAGCATACGCCTATTCTCTTAAAGAAGCACGCTCCAAATATTATTCTAACATCATCAACACCTGCCCTGGAAACTCTAAACAGCTCTTCTCCACAATCACTCGTCTGCTTAATCCCATTAAGCAAACTCTTGAGGACTCTGCTCAAAAATGCGACCTGTTTCTTTCATCTTTTAAAACCAAAGTTGACACTATCAGATCTCAGCTCCACAACCTCCCCGTTCTCAGTGTGCCACCCACCCGTCTGCATTCTGGGACCCTAAACAGCTTTGACGAAGTTGTTCAGAGTGAGGTGGAGGCCATCATCAAGAAAATGAAGCCTTCATCCTGTGCCCTGGATCCTTTCCCCTCGTCTCTC
>JBBPBX010033450.1:0-11000 GCA_038048925.1 Garcialebias charrua
TTCAAGAGTGAAGGAAGAATAGGGAGTGAGATGGATGGATGGATCGGTTCAACTGATACGATATTGCGTACTTTGTGCTGGTCCGTTGGGGTGAAGAGGGAGCTGAGCTGCAAGGCGAAGCTCTCTGTTTACTGACTGGTCTATGCTCCTACCCTCACCTATGGTCACGAGCTCTGGGTAGTGACTGAAAGAATTAGATTGTTGATGCAGGCGGTTGAAATGAGTGATTCTCCTGGTTAGATATTCATGAGTCTAACAGCCTCAGGGTAGAAGCTGTTCCTCAGTCTAGTGGTTCTACACTTGAATGCTCCTCAACCTCCTTCCTGAGGGGAGCGGGGCAAAAAGTGTGTGTGCTGGGTGAGTGGGGTCCTTCATGATGCAGGTGGCTCTCTTCCTGCATCTGGAGGTGTAGATGTCTGTGATGGTGGGGAGACTGACTCCAACATCTTCTGTGCAGCCTTCACCACTCTCTGCAGAGCTTTTCTTTCTGCAGCTGTGCAGCCTCCATGCCACATGTTGATGCTGGAGCACAGGATGCTCTCCACTGCACACCTGTAGAAGGAGGTGAGGACTGAGCTTCCCAGACCAACTCGTCTCAGCCGCCTGAGGAAGTAGAGTCGATAATGAACTTTCTTGATCAGGCTGGTGGTGTTGTTGCTCCAGTTGAGGTTGTCATTCAGGTGCACACCCAAGTACTTGTAGCTGGAGACCACTTCCACAACAGGTCCTCCTATGTTCAGGGGTGGCGTAGGTGTGTTGGTTCCTTCTGAAGTCCACGATCATCAACCATCAACCACTTTCTGGTGTTTCAACACAAATCTGATGATTGAGACACATCAATAATTGTTTTATTATCTCTGAATCTTAATATTGGATACCTCCAGATTTCCACCTTTATTTCTCTTGTCTCAACCTTAAACTAGATGATTGTGTTCCACCTGGTTCGACTGGTAATGATCTGGTGAGCTTTAATGTAGCTTTTTATATGTTCTCTGTCTCGTTCGTCTGTAACGCAGTTGTTCCCGTTTGAACAGATTGTGCAGAAGCATCAACATGGCTGACTGTTGTCACCTCAGACGTCGTGGTGATGCGCTGTTAAAGAAGCGATCGCGCCTCCTCTGCACATACCTCCGCTCCCGGACTCCTCTCCGTCCTCGCCGGCAGAGCGCCGTGGTGACACGGAGAGCCTCAGCTCTGTGCATTGTCACTTTGATCTTCCCTCCAGTCCTGGCCAGGACCCAGGGGCACTTGATAATAGCAGGATGTGATCCTGGCTGCGCCGCTTCAGATCTCGTAATGCAGACATCAAAACGTTTTCTAAATGGGGCAGCGAGCAGGTTGAGAACAGATTTTTTTAAGAGAGGGGGGAGGCAGGAGTTAGGATAAGAAAAACTTTTCTTTCTTTTTTTTTTTTTTTACAAGGAGAAGCCAATTTGGATTCTGCAAGTAGATACTTGGGGTTCTGCAAATGCAAGCATTTCCTTTATCTCTTGCCTGTAGCTGCACTCTTCAAAAGGCCCCTGTGCTCCGATTTTCCTGACTCTCACATGAAAGCGGCTCACATTCTTACTCTCCCTTTTTTTGTTGCAGCTGAAAATCCTTGATAACTTTGTTCAACTTTTCGGCGCGTGCTCTGCAGAATTCAGTGTCATGCGGCGTTGCGTCATGTGAAATTGTGCATTAGTCCCAAATCAGGAACCGTTTCTGGTTTTTGGTCACAGGGTCGGCTTAATGCGGTGCAGATTCACATGGGGTGACATCATGGGGGCTTCAGAGTCGCGGGGAGAACAGCCACATGTGCGACCCAGCAGAATGTAATCACTGGCTTGTTTACCAGTTGGTTCTCCTTAAATGATTGCTCTTGGGGGTTAATCTCAGGGAGAGATCTCCCTCTAGTGGCTTTAGGTGAACTCTTCCTGCAAACGACGTATCAACATGTCCCCAGCTCTGCTGAAAATATCTAATAATTATTGTGTTGTGTGTTGGCAGGCAAAGAGAGCGGTGCAGCGGGGAGCCACGGCCGTCATCTTTGATGTATCGGAGAATCCGGATGCCATCGATCAGGTTTGTACACACCATGAATTAGCCAGGCATTTAGAAACCGGATTCCAAAAAAGTTGGGACACTAAACAAACTGTGAATAAAAACTGAAAGCAATGATGTGGAGATGGCAAATGTCAATATTTTATTCATAAAACAACATAGATGACAGATCAAAAGTTTAATCTGAGTAAATGTAAAATTTTAAAGGAAAATATGTTGATTCAAAATTTCACAGTGTCAACAAATCCCAAAAAGTTGGGACAAGTAGCAATAAGTGGCTGGAAAAAGGAAATTGAGCATATAACGAACAGCTGGAAGACCAATTAACACTAATTAGGTCAATTGACAACATGATTGGGTATAAAAAGAGCTTCTCAGAGTGTCAGTGTCTCTCAGAAGCCAAGATGGTAAGAGGATCACCAATTCCACCATTGTTGCGCAGAAAGATAGTGCAGCAATACCAGAATGGTGTTACCCAGCGTAAAATAGCAAAGACTTTTAAGTTATCATCATCAACCGTGCATAACATCATCAAAAGATTCCGAGAATCTGGAACAATTGCTGTGCGTAAAGCCTCGGATATAGTTGACGCGTCGCATAGGGCGCGCGGCCAAAGTGACGCAATCGCGAAGTCCCCGCCCCCGCGCTTTGGCCAGCGCGTTGGTTTCGCACGTGGTTGTGCACCTCCCAGATTTTGAAGCTCCGCAAGCCTAGCGCGCGCCGAATTGATTGACAGGTCGGGTAGGGACCTCACCGACAGCCTTCACGCCAGAGCCTGCAGCTGTCTGCGCCGCTGTGGTCGTGGAAACGGCGTCGCGACGCATGGAGGAATGTTTTTTATGTGATTCAAATGTTTTAAATTCCCCGAGCGAGCGGAAAGCCATTTGTTTTTGTTGTGTGATTTCAAACAGTTCTTCTTCTACGGTAGATTTCTTCTTCTACACCCTTTCTTGCAACATATGCACAGGTTTTAGAGGGTACTGCCACCTGCTGGTCAGTAAAAGAACAGCACTTTGCCATGCGCTGCCGTGCCACACTATAAACGCATGCACAGTGCGCGCGCAGCACGCGCGCTCCAGCTTGCGGACCAAAGCGCGACCATATCCGAGCCTTAAGGGTCAAGGCCGTAAAACTCTACTGGATGTTCGTGATCTCCGGGCCCTTAAACATCATTGCACCTCAAACAGGAATGCCATTGTCAAGGAAATAACAGAATGGGCTCAGGAATACTTTGCATTGTCAGTGAACACAATCCACCGTGCCATTCGCCGTTGCCAGCTGAAACTACAGTGCAAAGAGGAAGCCATTTCTAAGCAAGCTCCACAAGCTCAGACGTTTGCACTGGGCCAGGGGTCATTTAAAATGGAGTGTGGCAAAATGGAAGACTGTTCTGTGGTCAGATGAGTCACGATTTGAAGTTCTTTATGGAACACTGGGACGCCATGTCATCTGGACCAGAGAGGACAAGGATAGCCCAAGTTGTTATCAACGCTCCGTTCAGAAGCCTGCATCACTGATGGTATGGGGTTGCATGAGCGCTTGTGGCATGGGCAGCTTGCATGTCTGGAAAGGCACCATTAATGCAGAGAACTATGTTCAGGTTCTAGAACAACATATGCTCCCATCTAGACGTCATCTCTTTCAGGGAAGACCCTGCATTTTTCAACAAGATAATGCCAGACCACATTCTGCAGCAATCACAACATCATGGCTACGTAGGAGAAGGATCCGGGTACTGAAATGTCCAGCCTGCAGTCCAGATCTTTCACCTATAGAGAACATTTGGTGCATCATAAAGAGGAAGGTGCGACAAAGAAGGCCCAAGACGATTGAACAGTTAGAGGCCTGTATTAGACATGAATGGGAGAGCATTCCTATTTCTAAACTTGAGAAACTGGTCTCCTCTGTCCCCAGACGTCTGTTGAGTGTTGTAAGAAGAAGGCGGGATGTCACACAGTGGTGAAAATGGACTTGTTTCTTTTTTGGGATTCGTTGACACCATGAAGAAGGCTCACCAGCGTCTCTACTTTCTCCGCAAGCTGAAAAGGGCTGGAGCTTCAACCCCCATCATGAGCACCTTCTACAGAGGTGCCATAGAAAGTGTCCTGACCAGCTGCATCACTGTGTGGTTTGGTGCATGTACTGCATCCTGCCGCAAGAGCCTCCAGCGCATTGTGAGAGCAGCTGAGAAGATAGTCGGCACCTCCTTCCCCTCACTGCAGGACTTACACAGCAAACGCCTCACTCGGAAAGCCCACCGCATGGCAGGTGATCCCACACACCCACTACACAGCCGCTTTAGACTGCTGCCATCAGGGAGGAGACTGAGGAGTCTCCAGGCTCGAACCAGCAGACTGAGAGACAGCTCTGTTCATCAGGCAGTCAGGATGCTAAACACTCTGCCTGCTCTGCCCCCCCTCCCATTTGAACTGCCTTAACACTAAAACTTTCTCACACATTACCACACAACACAAAGATTTTAACACTGGACTCTGTGTCATCAAACGGGTTATTCACTAAACTCTCGGTCATGTGCTCATACAGTTTGCACTACTTCTCATACTTGCACTAATGTTTGTATTACATCACTGCCTATAATCATAATACTGTTTACATTCTCTGTTTACATTTATTAATACTGTTTACTTTTATTACTACTGCTTACATGTAACTACTACTGTTTACATTTACACTACTCTAATATCTACACCACTGCTGATACATATACAATGTGCTCTGAACGGTCTTATTTAGGGATGCCCAATGTGCCTTACTGCATATGCCACTTTTTGCCTCTATAACAACATCAACTACTACCTCATACATATACTGTGTACATTAACTCATACGCTGCTTTGCCACTTTGCAAATGTCAATGCTAGAAACCTTTAGTTTATTTTAGTTATACTTTTTATACTCTTTTTTTATACTAGTATGCAAAAACTCAGGACAGTATTATGTTCATTAAATGTTTAATGTTTTAGTTTTAGAGTTGGTGTAAATTTTCATACTCTTATTCCACTATGCAAAAAACTCAGGACAGTGTTAGTTTTACTATTTTATGCTTATGTCAATTATTATATGTTTCAGTGTTTCAATGTTTAGATGTTTACTGTTGCACCGAGGGACTGAGAGAAACGCAATTTCGGTCCTGTGTATGTCCTGTACAGTACATATTGCAGATCTGACAATAAAGTTGACTTTGACTTTTGACTTTTGAAATTTTGAAACAACATATTTTTCCCTTAAAATGATCCATTCTCTCAGTTTAAACTTTTGATCTGTGATTTGTGTTATATTCTGAATAAAATATTAGATGTTGGCACCTCCACATCATTGCATTCAGTTTTTATTCACATGTTTAGTGTCCCAACTTTGTTGGAATCCGGTTTGTACACACACCGCCTGATCCGTCTCGGTACGTGCGTAAAAGACGCTCTGCATTTCTTTTGGAAAGCAGCTCAGTCATGTGCTTGTCTGACTGCTGGTGTGTGTGTGTGAGTGTGTACAAACAAAGATCTTTCTATGTTTAGTTCTGGTCACAAGTGTTTGGACGACTGAAAGTGGATATCCAGGTTCGGCTTTCACTGAACCGTGACCGAACTCTGTGGAGCTCATAATTGCACAGGTAGTGCACGTTACCTCACCTGCTCGAGTCCACAGAGCTGCCTTTGAGTTCGGGAGAGCGTGCATGTGCTACTGTAAGAAGGTGCACCTCTTGTCGCACAGATCTAGATATTGGTTTCTTCCAGAACTCCCGTTCTATTCCTCCAGTTGCTCCTTTGTCACAAGAATTTTCCCGTGGTATTCATCCGTGCACGGCCAGGCCTGGACTTGCAGAGTTGTTGTTTTTTTCTCTGCTCCTCTTCTTCTCTGCTGCTGGGTCGTAAAGTGCGTAGCTGAGAGATAAAAGGGATTGCGCGCACAGACCACATGAAAGGCAGCGCCGAGCGGCTGTGTTAAATTCCCCCGAGAGGCTTTTCCAGTCGGAGCAGAGCGATGAGCAGAGACAGGAGCCGCGAGGCCGAGGGGCAGGGGGCGGAGCTTACAGAGAATTAAGGTCCCCCGGCCAAAATTAGATGAAGCTTTAGAAAGTTGGAGCACTTGACCTCGCTTTTCTCTCGTTTTCGATGGGAAAATGAAGACGAGTGCCACTCGGGGAGAAGTTCAGATTGTGACTTTTTAAAAAAAAGTCTTAACTTTGGTGAGAAAAGACCAGGCGGGAGTCGCACTTTTAGCAAACTTTACACCAAACGTGCAGGGATTTATTTATTTAACAGAAGAACTGGTAAAGTGTCTATCCTCTGTACTTCCCCTGAGCTTTTGAAATCAGTTTCCAATCAGCAGATGAGAACGAGGAAAGTTTGTCAAACGGCTCAAAGCCAAGAACATCGTCTTCACTGACGACTTCATCTCCTGCTGTCAGAGTCCCAAATATTTTACGTCTTCTTTCGTTTAAATAATAATAATAATAATAATAATAATGTCTATTCCTGTCATCTGCGTATGTTCCCATACACAGACGAAATTCGTCTCTGCATTTAACCCAACCACCTACCAGGTGGTGACTTCTGAGGTTGCAGTCATTGGTGACTGGACAGGTAGAAGTTTTACACCAGAGGTGAATCCCAAAGGTTAGCCTGAAATATTTTCTGAAATGAATTTGAGTCCCACGATGAGTTTTGAGTTTGATACATCTGAAGAGGACCAGAAACCTTCATGCAACACGTGCCCAGAAAATGAGAAATGCTTCGTGCCTTTGGACGTCCTAATGAGAACTCTTTTTCAAGTTTTGACATAAATCAAAGGTGCGCCAAAACATTTTGCAAATATATGCAACATTTACACACTTAACGAGACACAGCTTTTAAAAAATAACGCACAAATAATCATATTTAAATAAAAATCTGTTTTATGTTTGGAAATGAGTGTCCTTACTGGAATTTGACTTTTTTTTTAATTTGTGCAAAAATTGGGACGGAAAAAAGAAGCAGTAAAATAGAACTATACAGTAAATATTAAATTAATGCATGCCATTGCTGAAGGATTTGAACAGTACATGTTTGTAGTTTTTGAGATGCTTTCCTGGATTGGAATTTAACAGAGAATGCAAATAAACCTACCGTAAATGTAAAAAAGAAACCAAGCGCAATGGCGGAACTAGGGAGTGGTCAATGGTAGCACTGGCCCCCCCATAGATTAATCTTCAGCCTCTCCAAGGGCCACCCTAATTATTTGAGGAAACTATTAGAAAATATACAATCTAGAAGGTATAATCAGTAGAAAGATAGTTCAGATAGAAAGTATAATTAACTCATATGATGGATTTTGATGTAGCAACCCAGTTTTTAATAGTCAATTTTTATGCCTAGACACAGCCAAGTGAAGTCGGTACCTCACTTATTTTTCAAGTTACCATGCTGACAGCATGCACGGATGGATGGAGATCAGTATTCACCATGTTTTTAGAAAACAAAATGCTGTGGTATGGATTTCTTTTTAAATAAGACCTCCGCAGTTAGTTACAATAAGATTTTACATCTGGTGTAGGTTTTTAGTATTTCGTTTAGTCAGTACAAACAAAAAAATATACATTATTTAATTCATTCATTCATTCATTCATTCAACCTTTATTTATACAGGCTAGCCTCAATCAACAGTGCCCATTGCAAAGTCAGAAAAATCTGTCAAAAAATATACAGGTAGTCCTCGACTTACGACGGAGATCCGTTCCTACGCTGCGTCGTAAACCGAATTTCGACCTAAGTCATAACATACTTCTGCTTCTCCACATCGAGAGGAGCCAGTTGAGGTGGCTCGGGCATCTGGTTAGGATGCCTCCTGGACGCCTCCCTGGTGAGGTGTTCCGGGCATGTCCCACCGGGAGGAGACCCAGAGGAAGACCCAGGACACGCTGGAGGGACTATGTTTCTCGGCTGGCCTGGGAACGCCTTGGGATTCCCCCAGAGGAGCTGCTCCAAGTGGCTGGGGAGAGGGAAGTCTGGGCCTCCCTACTTAGGCTGCTACCCCCGCGACCCGACCCCGGATAAGCGGACGAAATGGATGGATGGATGGATGGATGGTCATAAGTATGTAAATACTTCACCTTATACGTACAGTACTGTATTTTACCAAGCACTTAGCCTATCCTAACACAGTACCCTACATAATTATCAAAAAACACATACATTTGGGAGCCATAATGAAGGTAGCCTGGTTAAAACCAGACCCTTGTCCTTCACTTCGCTTTGTACTAGGGTCTGGGACTTCTCCCATAGACAACGATTTCTCCGGTAGATTTTTGACCGGACCAATCAGAGAACAGAAGGCGGAGTTTTGAACGACGTCGACTGACGTCGTCAGTTAAAATGGCTGCCGCCACGAAGGAATTTTCAAGAAAACAAGGTAAAAAACTATTATTTCTTTGCTGAGAAAAAATATATTTCTTAGCTGACGTTATATCAGAAGTGTTCCTGAGCTTAACAGTTCCTAAATCAATTCACGAAATGGTCAAATCTGCTGGATTTAAATTGTTTCGGTTTGACATTTTCCAAACAGCCTCGGGTGCGCTACGAAAATAAATTATAAAAAATCGAATTTTATCTCAAATGTTTCATCTAGGCCAACAGTCAGTAAATTAGAGCCATATAATTACACACTGGTAGCAGAAAAAATATCCACCGAGTGGTTTCTGAGCTATTTATCTGAATAGCCTGGACCTCGCCAGGCTAAACTAACAAAACTCCGCCTTCTGTTCTCTGATTGGTCCGGTCAAAAATCTACCGGAGAAATCGTTGTCTATGGGAGAAGTCCCAGACCCTAGTACGAAGCAAAGTGAAGGACAAGGGTCTGGTTTTAACCAGGCTATAATAAAGGGGAAAAAAGGGTTAATTTCCTACTGGTATGCTGGTGAAGCCGTTCCTCCGTCCCTCCTCTGTATTCTCCATTGCGTTTACATCGTAAAACCGCCGTACAGCTCGGTCCATCCTCCATATGTATTTGTTTACGACCTAAAACTGCGTTCACAGTAGGGCTGCATGATTAATCGCATTTGCGATTATCTCGCGATATGTTAAAACGCGATTCACTAATATCACGGGCTGCGATTTGACTGGTCACGTGACTTGGTAGTGAGCCGCTCTGCCACGCGCAGCTCTGAGCGGAGCAAAACAGAACAGAGCAGGGAGGAGGAGACCGTGCGCTCCAACACAGTTGCTTCAGGCTCGACAGAAGTCATAAAAGTTATAAATTCAGGTAAGTTAGCCCATGTAAACGTGTATCTGATCTTAGCGAGCTGGTCATGTGACCGGGTCTGTTTTGACGGTGCCCGGTTAACAGCTAGCTCAGCAAGCTAACGTTCTGCGTGATAAAGCGCATTAATTATCTGATAAAAAAAAAACAGTTGTGTCGACTCGTTAGTGATATGAATTAATACAGAACCAGTAAAAATAATCGCATTTTAAATCGCAATCGCAATTTATAGAAAAAAAATCGCGATTAGATTATTTTCCAAAATCGTTCAGCCCTAGTTCATAGTACACACAGTAACAGTAAGTTGTACTATGAACAGTTTTGTTTTGTTTTTTGAATGTCCAGAGGACCAGACTTAGCTTTTTTAGAGAGTACAGGGCAGCTGTAGCCTCTGCAGCTAGTAAAACCGGAAACTGCCGGAAACTGCGTAACTCGGCTTTTCAAAATAAAAATTTCAAAATATATATATTTTTTAATGGGCGGTGCATCGTAACAGCGAAACGTCGTAACTCGAGGCCGTCGTAAGTCGAGGACGACCTGTATAATAATTTAAGAACATCAGTTTTTTTCTTCATGTCGTGGGGCGGATGTGGCTGAGTGGTTAGAGCAGTCGTCGTCCATTGGGAGAGTTGTGGGTTCGAAGCCACCAGCAGTCACATGCTGAAGTGCCCCTGGGCAATACACAGAACCCCTCATTGCCTCCGATGTGTGTCCCACTAGTGTATGAATGTGATAAAGCACTGATTAGTCTTTATATAGATCTAGTAGTGCTGTATGAATGGGTAAATGAGGGCACAGAATGTGTTGTAAAGAGCTTGATTAGATAGAACGGCGCTTTATAAGTACCGTCCATTTACCATATACAGTACATTCATATCAGTGATTAACATGTTCCTAAATAAAAAATCTAGAAGCAGAGTTTGTGATCGGATGTCGACCCCCGCAAGTGTTAGTTTCTATATAAAAATGCTGAATCCACAATTATCAAACCTCCACGGAACAAGTAGGGTTTTAGACAGAAACCCATCAGATCACATCAATAATTAATTTAAAAACAATTTAAAAAATGATAATGCCCTCATTCTCTAACCTTCCACTTGTTTAAAATAATAATAATTCATAAGTCCGGTTCGTCAGGTGCTTAGAAAACTTCTCATTCATTCTACGTTGTCGTAAAACTTCCTTCAGACAAACATATTTTTGAATACGAGGGATTAATGGATTAATTGTATGTAACTGGGACCCTGTGTACATAATCTCGTTCCATCACATGTACTACATGTGGTGCGAATGACAATAAAACTCTACCTGTAGATTTAAAATGGATTTCAGACATCTTTACTCTTGATGTGAGGCAGTTTCTTAAGGATGACCTGTTGTCGTGCGTCGCTGCCGTCCTCTTGATGTTTTCACCTTTTGTTCTGACTTTTTTCTTCTGTCTTTTAAGTATAATGTTTATTCTGTTTTCATCTATAGTTTTCCCACCAGGGGACACTTAATTACTAATAACCTGAGCTATAAATGTCATAGTGTTGATGAATGTTTGTCTCTATAAATAATTATTAAATGAAAAACATGCATTTCTGATATCTGCAGGAAAAAAGTAACAGTTGCACGAGCCAGAAAAGTACATCTGTGAGCATTTTCTTGAGTTTATGGACGTTAATGTCTAATTGGTCACCACTTCCTGTAATCTAGGGTTGTCA
>JBBPBX010033450.1:11058-25998 GCA_038048925.1 Garcialebias charrua
CACACTAAAGGCCAGTTTCAGAATTTACTTTAACTCAAGTTAAGATACCCAACATATTTTCTTGGTTGCAGGTTCCTCAACAAGAGTTCGACTGGTCCCATTTGACTTTCTCTGTTGCACTTTTGACATCGTAATCAAAGATTACTGTAAAAAAAATAAAGTGATAAAAGTATTTTACATTTAAAATAACACCTTGTGGGCCAGATAAGATGTCAACAAGGGCCACATTTGGCCCCCGGGCCTTGAGTTTGACATATGCTCAGTAATCGATTGTGTTTGGAGTGTGTCTGAAGTATCTTTCTGTCGTCTGCTCAGCTCAACCAGGTCGCCGAGGATCCGCTGAAGCGACCGGTGGTTTACGTGAAGGGCAACGACGCCGTCAAACTCATGAACATCGTCAACAAGCAGAAAGTGGCCCGCGCTCGGATCCAGCACCGACCACCGAGGGTAAGAGCTCCCAGCCAAACCTGCACGGTAACGAGGCCGCCGCGCGCGACACGGATCACTCAAACGGTGAAATGTGGCGTCGAGGTTGAAACGGCGCAGAGACGTTTCAGATGTGAAATCAGAGCTGTCGCCTTTCTTCTACGCCCCGAGGCTGAAGACTTTTTCACAGCGCAGCGACACGTCGTCAGACGATTAATATCATCAGATCAGTTTTATTTCTTCTTCCCAAAATGAACATTTTAAAAATTTCTGTCTTTTCTGACTTTACAATTCTCATGACTGTTTATACAGAGATGCGTTTATTATCATAAATGTAGAATAAAAATAAATCGGCTCTTAACTATGCAAGATACCACAGTACAGGGGGTCCCCGACTTACGAGCGAGTTCCGTTCCTCCGACTATCTCGTAACATGAAAATCTCGTAAATCGGGGACTACCTGTATATAGGTATATATACCACACGAGCCGCCACTGAACACGTACATGTGCGGTAATGAACAGTTACCAAGCATTTCAACTATCCTAACACTTTAAAACATTTATAAAAAATTAATATCTTACTTTGAGCTGCAGCTGTTTGCCTCCGCTGCGTTACGTCCGAGCTCCCCAGCTTTCTGTAGCACCACGCAGTCCAAACCCTTTACAACAGACCTGCTCATTACGTCGATCGCGATCGACCGGTCGATCGCGGAGGCATTACTGGTCGATCGCAGCGTGACATTATTATTTATTATTTTTTTCCCGCAGCGTGACATTAAAAAAATTGTCAGCCAATCAAACATCCCGTTACTTGATTGACATGCAGGGCAACCAATCAGATGACAACTGAATCTTGAGTTGTATCCTCCCATCACTTGATTGACATACACGGCAACCAATCAGATGAGAGCTTTAGGTCATTACGCATGCAGTTTCTAAAAACAACGGCGCGAAGGTGAAACGCAGCGAAACATACCAAGCTAAAACAATCAGATTTCGGACTGTTCATGGAAAATACGACATGGACTTCCCACCCAAAAGCCAGGTGAGAAAGAGAAAGGTGGAGGAACTAAAATCCCTGTTCGGACAGCAGCAACTTCAAAGCGAAACGCCCCCACCATCTTCCGGGTGAGTGACGCTGTGATGTTTCTCTGCACGCTTAAACATACTGGTTGGGAGTTGACGTGGCTTTATTATTAAAATCATACGAGACACTTTTCATACAGCATAACCTCCTTGACTACTCTCTGTTCTCTGCACGTTTCCCTGTCCCGCAGCGCGAGCGTTTGCAAAACACACTTTCGCGCTGCGTTCAGGGACAGTCTGTAAAATACACCGCTGTAAATCTCCGTACCAAAAGAGCCATTTTTATGCCTTCCTTCACTAAATTAAACGTGTCCGGAGCCATAACAACCTGCTACAACTGTGGTTATCAACTGGTGGCCTGTGGACCACTTTAGATTTGCTGGAGTTTTTTTTAGAGATGACATTATAAAGTTAAAAAAAAATCTAATGATTTTTTAACATTTATTAATTAAAGTAAAAGACCAGATTCTTATAAAGAAGGGGGTGGGGATCAGTTTCTACCATCTTTTTTTTAAATAAATTAAAAAAAATCTATATTGCTGTCACCATCACCCCATTTGGTCCCTACGGGTTGGTGACCCCTGATTTATTACATGTGTTGTGCAATATTGGCTTATTCAGTTATGCAAGGTACATCAACATAGGTACATTGTACATAAAAAGAATCCTTAATACATTTGAAGATAATTATATGTTTTGCATTTTTGTATTGGGTAGATCTTTTTGACTTGGTTTTTTTATAAGTAGCTCGCATGCTGAAAAAGTGTGAGCACCCCTGCTTTACAAGAAGGACTGTTAGTATGCTATCTTCATATATTTGGAGCCAGAAAAAGTTTTAATAAGTTTTAGTAACTTACCGAAAGCCGTCTACGCGCGCCGCCATTAGCTGCACCTGTTAGCCTAGCCCCTCCAACTCCGTGGTTGCTGTTGGGCATTAGCTACACCTGTTAGCTTAGCCCATCCAAAAAGGCTGTCGGCTTTGTTTCTTCAAGTTAGCTGGGTGTCCCCCGATATCTTCGTCTGCCAGGCAGACATGTGGCGAGCTCCAGGAACCTCTGATCGCACAAAGCCGGCTGCTCGGCTGGAGCCACGAGGCTAATGTTAGCTCGTTGCTACTCCGGTCCGGCTCGCTGCTGTCTGCTGCTTCACGCAGCCAACAGTGTCGTTTTCCTTCGTCCATCCGTCCTCCACAAAACCACCGTTCAGCTCCAGATCATGTATCCGAGCGCAGGAACCTCTGATCGGATTCAGACAAAGCCGGCTGGCAGGAGCGAGACTATGTGAAATGGAGGTCACGACCGTAGTAACATGGAGGTTGGAGGTCACGCGGCATTCCCGGAAACGGCTGGAAGTTGCGCAATTATGAATAAAAATTATTGTTTTTATAATTATTATTATTATTTATAAAGCCTTTAAAACAACCACAGCTGCAACAGAGTGCTGTACACATGAATTTAAGAACATTTAAACACAATTTTTTTTTCCACAATTTTATTAAATATGATTACTTCGTAAATCCGGGACCTCGTAAGTAAGAGCGCTCGTAAATCGGGGACCACCTGTACTAAAGTAACTGGTAACAGGTAATATCTTGTCTTTGTTCATCATTTGTTGTCCAGAGGCCCCTAGATAATTAATAAAAACAATTAAAGAGCCACAACTGACAAAATAGATCTACAGAAAACATGATTTGGAAACATTTCCAGGCTGGATGAGTTTATTATAGTTAGCACGCTTTACCCTAGCCTGGTTAAAACCAGACCCTTGTCCTTCACTTCGCTTTGTACTAGGGTCTGGGACTTCTCCCATAGACAACGATTTCTCCTGTAGATTTTTGACCGGACCAATCGGAGAACAGAAGGCGGAGTTCTGTTAGGGCCAGTTTACACGGCGCGTATTTTGAGTGTAACCGCTACTTTCTCTTTGCGACTTTGCTTATCGCCTACACGACGCTGCTGGCCCCCCTCTTTGACTCCGATACTTTTCTGACCCTGCTCTCAAGGTGGAAGTTTTTCGCTGACCCCCCGCTGATAATGTAAACATCTCCCGTGGAGCTTTTGTGTCAACCACATGCGCGCAGCCCGCATGCGCGGACAGTCTGACATTTCACGTGTCACGCTGCAAAATATAACAGTTTAACAATAATAAACAGTATTTATGTTGGCGTGGGAGATGTAAATTTATCTGAACTACAGTATCTATCTGGACTCGTTACATTTTTTAAACAGTGCGTAACGTGCTGTGAAAATGAAGACACCAGGTTTATTTTTTATTTATTTATTTATTCAGCACCACAAAGTTTACAACACAAACACTGAGAATTAAACTGAACACACTATTAAAACACGTGAACCGAACTGTAACTACGTTAATGAACTGGACTCTTGCTGTGTGTTCATCTGGACCCATCAGAACCGCCGAACCGTCTGCCTGTTTGTTGGAACGACAGCTTCTCCACCTGGCAGAAATAAATAAATAAATTTAAAAAAAACTCAGTTGTTGTGTGATCAAAGTAAACACAAGCAAACATTATATTAAGAACGTTGATTTACCTGCTGTAAGTCAGCTGTTTATCACGGAGTAAAGTCCGGTTCTGGTCCACGGTCACTCAGCGTCTGGTGTGCAGCTTGTTAGATGAAGCAGGTCCCGCTTGGTGTCAAATCTGTTGACTCTTATCCAAATTCCAGCTTTAACTTGTTGTTAACTTGTTGACAACAACTTGTAGTTAGCTGATTTTAGCCAGAGAGGAAAGCAGACGAGGCAGGCTGCCTCTCGGCTGCTGTTTACCTCAGGCTGCACGCATGCGCAGTAGTGAAGGTTCCAAAAATCACAGCGCCATCTAATGGCCCAGCATGGTAACTACAGTGAAATCATGAGGACGGGGGGTGGAGGGGGAGAGAGTCGTATCCACAGAATTCGACCGTGTCAACGCAAAACTTTTCACCTAATTAACATACCCAAAACATCCGTTTCCCCCACACAGTGTCCGTGTAAACAGGGCCTTAGTTTAGCCTGGCGAGGTCCAGGCTATTCAGATAAATAGCTCAGAAACCACTCGGTGGATATTTTTTCTGCTACCAGTGTGTAATTATATGGCTCTAATTTACTGACTGTTGGCCTAGATTAAACATTTGAGATAAAATTCGATTTTTTATCATTTATTTTCGTAGCGCACCCGAGGCTGTTTGGAAAATGTCAAACCGAAACTATTTAAATCCAGCAGATTTGACCATTTCGTGAATTGATTTAGGAACTGTTAAGCTCAGGAACACTTCTGATATAACGTCAGCTAAGAAATATATTTTTTCTCAGCAAAGAAATAATAGTTTTTTACCTTGTTTTCTTGAAAATTCCTTCGTGGCGGCAGCCATTTTAACTGACGACGTCAGTCGACGTCGTTCAAAACTCCGCCTTCTGTTCTCTGATTGGTCCGGTCAAAAATCTACCGGAGAAATCGTTGTCTATGGGAGAAGTCCCAGATCCTAGTACGAAGCGAAGTGAAGGACAAGGGTCTGGTTTTAACCAGGCTAGCTCTACCCCCTAAAAAAAGCTTGAATATCAGAAATATTTTTCTGTAAACTGGCAATAGTTTGTGTTGACAACAAAAAAGTTAAAGTATATTTTTGCTTCTTGAAGCAGTTCATTTTATTTATTTAACCTTTATTTATACATGTTATATATTTATTGAGTGACGAGAACTCATTTTCAAGAGAGACCTTTTATCATTCATTCATTCAACCTTTATTTAGTCAGGTAAATCTTATTGAGCCTCATGGGCTCATTTACAAAAGCGACCTGCTAAAACTAAAGAACGATGAACAGCAATGGTAGAATTTCCTTAAACAATAAACAATAGAAAAACAAAAGAGAGAAAAAACAAAAGAGAGAAGTACATATTTTTTTTTAAACAAAGTATCAAAAAACTAGCAAAACAAAACCTGACCTGTTTGGGAGCAGAAGATGGGGGTGGAGTGGGGCAAATGAGGGTGGAGGCAGGTGTGGGTGCTTCACCTTTCCCACCCACATTTTGATGTTGCTGGCACTTTGTTTGACCTTGTTGCTGTTTTTAAGTGCTTTATAAATAAATGGTATTGTTGTCGGTCCGGGGAGTTGAACCAGCAACCTTCCGTTCACAGGCCCAGCTTCTCCAGCCTTTGCACCACCACGCCCCCATGTTCTAGTTCTGCAGACACACGCCCACGATGCTCTGACAAGCGCCCGATAGTGCGTACCTGTGGAGGTCGTGGGCGTGTAGTCCCGTCTGGTTCTGGAACCACAAACATGTTTTTAGTCCACAAGTTTCAGATCTATATGTCCAAGATGTTTAATTAGGACTTTGTTTTCAGATTACTGAAGTTCCATTAATAATAAATGAAATAAAAAACTGTTTTTAAGAACTTATAATAAAAATGTTGTTTTTGTTTAAACATCGGGGCCCAGTTAGTGATTGTCTGAGGACCGCTACTGGCCCTCAGGTCGTACGTTGCCCAGGCGTGGCCTGATTGTTCTCCATCAAAACCTCAGAAATGAACAAACTGATGGATACAAACCTGAAATTCAAGGCTAGATGTGTTAAATGAACCAAAAGTCAACATCTTGATGACTGTCCACCTTGTATACACAAAAGGTTCTTGTTTGAGCATTTCCAAAAAAAAAAAAAAAGTATTTCAGACAGTAGAAGAATGAATAAAGTGAGACTAGACTAATGTTTCTTATCAAGGAAAATACTAAAATCAAATCCCTGACTTTTCAAGGCTGACCTGATGAAACAGCTGGAGGTGAAAATAAAAATTATTTTATAGAAATGTGTCAAAAACCTCAAACGTGTTCTTGAAAGCACCATCAGCTAATGTAAGGTCATATTTTTCTCTTTTTTTTAAATAATAAAGTGAATTAGTTGGTGCTCTGAGCACTTTGTCTTGTATGGAAACATACACAGATGACAAAAATATGACATTATTATTATTTGAACTGCAGTGTGACCTAATAAACTAATCAAATGTGCAGAATTGCTGACTAATGAAAAAACACAAACATTTTAATGATACGCACATGAAAAAAAATAGAATAGAAACAGCCTTTATTGTCCCACGGATGGGAAATTCAAGTGCAACAGCAGCAACAGATAAAAAGATTCACACAAAAGTTCGTAAATGTTAAGAACAATATATAAAGAAAATAAGATAAACAATATCAATGATAATGTTCAATATGTAATGGAACATTGGGAAGGACAGACATTATTATTAAATGACATTATTTTTGCTTCTTTTTTCCACAGCAGCCCACAGAGTACTTCGACATGGGCATCTTTCTGGCTTTCTTTGTTGTCGTGTCGCTGGTGTGTCTAATCCTGCTCATCAAGATCAAACTGAAGCAAAGGAGAAGCCAGGTCAGTGTGTCAACACACACACACACACTTAATCCACTTTGAGTCACAGGGCCAAACGTCTGAGCACTTACCATAATTTGCGCCGCACACGTTGAGTCACATCATTTCAAGTATGTCTTATAATATGGAAAAATCCATAAACGTGTTGCATCTATTATTTATCACCACTGACGCGCCCCGCGTTTGTTACACGTCACCGCTCACATCACGGAAACTTGGGCCGGTGTTGTGCCAAAAATCGATTGGCTGCCAAACGACGGCTGCGGGAGTGTGCACGGGAGGACTTTAACAACAATTTAACAAGATAACTGCCTAAAAACAATGATTTGTTTGCTCGAAATTATAGTAAAGGTGTGTCTCAGTTGAACTTTTACTTAAAGCTGCACTATGTAACTTTGTAGTGCAGTCTGTAACTTTTCTAACAATATATTTTTAACATATTTCTTCACTCTGTCACTATCTACTGACAGACTGATGTTAGACAAAGTAATCTCTGAAAAAAACTATAGTCCCCTTGCTTCTCTATCAGCATTTATAAAAACACTAAAAACACAGAGTGACCCGCCGTTAACCAGCCAATAAAAACAGAGTTTGTAACCAGCCAATAAAAACAGAGCTTGAATTTGAATTTCAGCAGAGCAAGGGGGGCAGAGCCATATATGGCTCTGAGGGGGAGGGATCAGAATGCTTTGCCTGTTGAAAATATTTCTAAGTCCTGTGCTCTACAGAAAGTTACACATAGCACCTTTAATAAATGAACTTTGACGGTCAAATCGGCTGCATTTCAAAAGTGCTCGCTGCCTCGGTGCTCCGGGAGCACGCACAGGAAGGAGGAACGCTGCGCATTTCTTCGAAATTTAACAAGATAAGCACCTAAAACAATAATTAGTTTATAAATATGGGGGGGAAAATCCATAAATAAGTCACTTTGGTGTATAAGTCATAGGGCATATGCAAAAAAAAAAAACGCGACTAATAGGATGAGAAATACGGTAAACAGAAGCACAGCCAAACGCACAGCGTGCCTCGTTTTTCTAGTCTTCATGTTTTCAGCAGGAGGCGTCGAGTCAGGCGACAGTAGCTCCGCCGCCGGTCGATTCCTCCTGCGTGTTGACAAAAAGCTCTCAGCGGAGGCTTCTGTCAGCCACATGAATCAGGATTAGCATTTAATTAACGCTGACGAGAAGCTGGCTGACGAAGCCAAAAGCACCGATGTCACGACAGAGCAGGAAATCTGCTGCGGCGTCCGTCAAGACCGAGGTAATCCGGCCAGAGTGAAGGAGCGTCTCTACGATGTGCACTTTAAAACATTATAATTATTATGCATGTTTTCTCTGCGTCATCCAAAAGCACCTCTCGTCGTGACACATTTTCTCTAAATGTGAATAACACTAGTGAAGTAAATATTTTGCTAACGTCAGCTACAGAATTCCTTTTTCTTGTTGCTTCAAATTTAAAAGATTCGTTCTGATTTTGCCTGAACAAGAGTAAAGTTGAATCTAATCTGAAAACCGGTTTGTCAGCCCTCATCTCAAAGTTCTTGTTGATCAGGCCTTGATCATAAAGTGTCTGCAATTATCTCGGCGTGATCGAGCATAAAGGGAGAACCGCTCTGTGCTGCGGTTTAGTTGAGCCTCGACATAAATAACTCTGTCATGTGAGGAGCGATGCGGCGTCAGAACAAACACCGGCGGCGGCGGCAAATCACATGACACCTACAAGACCAAAGAAACTGGAAGCTGGACTGGGACGCAAAATTCAGTTTTCTGTCGACGTGGACTGTCTTTAATCATGACATCAGCACTTTTACACTTAGGAGGTAAAAACTAGGGATGCACCGATCCACATTTCTTACTTCCGATCCGATCCTTAAATCTGGTTATCGGCCGATACCGATACTTTCCGATCCGATACGGTTCAGGTATATGAGGTTGTAATAATGAATTTTTTGAACTGAGACTACTGTGCGAGTTCAACCCAATGAAGACAATCTGGGCCTCACAACAGGAAACCCAAACTTTAACAGCACACAAGAGGCAGGTCTATATCACAGACATCCTTCTCACTCATGGTGCAGCTGGAAACCTAAAATACTGCTAAGCATTATGGGAAAGATGACAAAATCCACTCCCGTAGTGGTTAAGGGGGGTGGACTGTGTTGTCTTTCCCATAATGCTTAGCGGTTTTTCAGTTGTCCTTCTCACTCATGGTGCAGCTGGAAAACTAAAATGCTGCTAAGCATTATTGGAAAGACAAAAAAATCCACTCCCGTAGTGGTTAAGGGGAGTGGACTGTGTTGTCTTTCCCATAATGCTTAGCGGTTTTTCAGTTTTCCAGCTGCACCATGAGTGAGAAGGACGTCTGTGTTATAGACCTGCCTCTTGTGTGCTATTAAAGTTTGGGTTTCCTGTTGTGAGGCCCAGAGTGTCTTCATTGGGTTAAACTCACACAATGTCAAGATGGTAGTCACAGAATATGGTGGAACACAAGTCCTCTTTGAAGCTGGATTGGAAATATCGGCAGGTTGGATCGGAAAATCCGATACTTAAATTATGCTGGTATCGGATGCCGATACCGATACTGGATCGGATCGGCCCCATCCCTAGTAAAAACCCAGACGCACAAACACTTGGGGGGATGTGGGCAGCTCGTGTAAATTCTGCAGAGATCTTGGCTCCGTGTGGCTCACTGTGTGTGCTCCCCTCTGCAGAGCTCCATGAACAGAATGGCCATCCAGGCGCTGGAGAAGATGGAGACGAGGAAGTTCAAGGCTAAAGGGAAAGGGCAGAGCGAGAGCAGCTGCGGAGCGTCCGATTCGCTGAGCAGCAGCTCCACCTCCGACTGCGCCATTTGTCTGGAGAAGTACATCGACGGGGAGGTAAGAAAAGACGCTCACGTGCACAACGTGGTTCTGAAAAAAGTTGGGACGGTGCGTTAAATGTAAGTAACAAAATGCAGTGATTTACAAATCCCATAAACCCAGAGTCGAGTTTATTTATAAAGCACATTTAAAACCAGCAGCTGTTGTTACCAAAGTGCTCAACAATAAAAATCAATGGCGGTAATTTAATGGAAAAAATAATGATTGAAAGCATCAAAAGAAAAACGTAAAAACACAGAACAATAAAATACTAAATCAAATCAGAGCGTGTTAGACGTCAGTGAAAACAGATGAGTTTTTAAAAGAGATTTAAAAACAGGAAGTGGAGTGCTCTGTCTGATGTTGGGGGGTGCATGCAGCGCCAGCACAACGTTATGACGTCACGTGCGCTGTTGAGTTTGGATTTGTGTAAATTTACAAATTTGCACTGTTCAAGTGTTGTCATATTCATGACATTTACTCTCTCTAACACAATAATAATAATAATGATTATTATTATTATTATTATTATTATTGTGAGAGTAAATGTCATGAATAAATTTGACGTTAAACATAATCCAAGTTGAAGTGTTGCATCATTTTGGCATCTGCATTTGGCAGCAGGTCAAGTGGACAAAGACCTGCAGAATAATGTAGTATTTTAATTCCACTGCAGAGAAAGCTCTGTAGTATCTGTAAGTTGGTCTAGGGCAGGGGTCTGCAACCTGTGGCTCTGGAGCCACATGCGGCTCTTTGGTCCTTCAAGCTTTGACCAAAACTGACATAAAATTGAATTTTACTGGTTGTTATAACAACTAAAAGGGCTAGTTTTAGCAGTTTCCCTGTAATTTATTCATCAAATATATGAATACTAGAAACATTACAAGGAGTAAAACATACAAATTTTCAATTTATGCTTCATTTCTTACATAATTTTTCTACAATTTTTTTTTTAAATCTCAAGAATGCATAGTTTGTTTTAGTTTTTAGAAACTGGGCAAAAACTATATTATTTTTTCCTTCGTAACAAGAATCTCGTCTTTTATTTCATCCTATAATGTAAAAATATCAATAACTGTTAAAAATTATTAGATATTTTTAGTTTTATAAAATCACCCCTACTGTCCATAATAGTGCCCTCCAACAAACTTAAAGTGGTCTGTGGGCCACCAGTTGTAGCAGGTATCGTGGCTCCGGACACGTTTAATTAAGTGAACAAAGGGGCAGAAATGGCTCTTTTGATCCTAAAGGTTGCAGACCCCTGTTCTAGGGGAAAAAATATCGATATTGGTATCGGTTATCGGCCAAATAAGTTTTAACACATCGTCAAAAAAAAATCCAATATTGTGCATCCCTAGTTTCTATTTACATTTTTATACAACTCATCTTTTTCAGAATTGTAGTTGTACACGATAAATTGTCATGGAGGGTCTTGTGTCATTAAAACTAATAAAAAAATTAAATATTTTACACAAGCTTAAAAAAAATTAGCTCATTTTATTGATGCGATCTAAAAAAAAAAAAAATCTGTTTCACACGTGCACATTAAAGCCCACCTCCGAACTGATCCTCGTGATTGTGGAGCCGCTGAGTTTGTTTTGTGTTCACGACCTAGACGTGGAACAAAATGCCGTTTTGTGGACAATAGAATGGAAGTCCCCCTGAGGTGCTCGGGGACCACACTCCTGCGATCTTCACTCCCGTTCTTTCCGCCACCTTTGAGATGTTTAGCTCGGTCTTTCAGAGCACCTGGAGAGATAAGGGGGTACCCAGACCGCACCGCGTTGTGACTACGCTTCCTGTTTTCCCACTGCGGCCTTCTTTAATCCTTGATGGAGTCACCGTCAAACTACGTATCCCGGTGTTTGGACTTTGAGGGTTTTACTGTAACTGCGTTGCTCATCCTTTATTCATGGACGCTGGAGGGACAAACCCTGCTGCCCCCGGGGGGGACGCAGTCTGCGTCTGTGTTTTGTGGTTACGTGTCTTCTCGGTGCAGAAGAGAAGAAAACACAACAAAGTGTGGCGCCAGGAATGCGCAGAAGGAAGTGGCACTATAAAAGGCTGAATGGCATCAAAGAGGCTTTTGAGCAGCAACAAAAGCTCTGCTGGAAAACAGCCTGAAGATGAGTCATATCTGAAGCAGCACATTCTGTGTCAGTAACACACTTGTTGCTGGGGAGTAATGTAACTCAGAGCGCTCCGGCTTTTATCTCCGTGTTCCTTCAAGTGAACGAGACACTTTTTACATGAGGGGGGGTCGACATAAACGGTTTCCGTTTGTCCGACCAGATCTCGCCTTGAGGTTGTCAGGGTTGGACAACCAAGAGAAGCAGACGTGGATTAAAGTTCTCCGTCGCAGCAACAGATTTGTCATCTGTAAAAAAATGAAGTGGGGGGGTGGACATGTGTTTTGTTGGGGTCTTTTTTTTAAAGCCGTCCAATCTAATAATGATGCAGGGATTAAAGTGACGCTGCGTTCAAGAAATAAACAGAACCAGAGCCCCAGTTTGACCCGGTCAGAGCAGGTGATCACAACTCACAGGCTGCAGGTGAGAGCACCAACCAGTGTTTCCAGTAGGGATGCACCGATCCACATTTCTTACATCCGATCCGATACCGATTCCTAAATCCAGGTATCGACCGATACAATACTTTTCCGATCCGATATCGGCATTCAGGTATAAGAGAATGTAATAATTAAGTTCTTGAATGGAGAGCACGTATGTTGTACCATACTCTGTGACTTCTGTCTTAACATTGTGTGAGGTAAACCCAAAGAAGACACTCTGAGCCTCACTACAGTAATTCACAAACTAATGGCATACAAGAGGCAGGTCTCTACCACAGACGTCTTTCTGACTCATGGTGCAGTCCGGAACACTAGTCTAAAATACTGCTAAGCATTATGGGGCGGCCGTGGTGTAGTGGTAATGGCAGTCGTCTCCCGATCGGAAAGTTGGCGGTTCGACTCCCGGGACCCGCACCATGTGTCGTTGTGTCCTTGGGCAAGACACTTAACCCTGAGTTGCTCCCGGTAGGACTGGAAAGCACCTTGCATGGTAGTCTGCCGCCACCGGTTTATGAATGTGTGTAGCATTCAATATATGTGTAGCACTTTGAGATTTTCAGTAATGAAAAGTGCGTTATAAATTAAATTAATTATTATTATTATTATTATGGGAAATTAACACAGTCCCCATTTTTTATTTTTTATTGTGGCACTATGAGTTGTAATTTTTGTTGAATTTGATCAACGGATACAGATTTAAACTATAATTGAACACTAATATACCACTAAGCATTCTGGGAAATCCCGTTTTTTTGTTTAGTTTTTGATTGTGGCACTATGAGATATAATTCTTGTTGGTTTTGATCAACAGATACAGATTTAAACAATACTGTACATTGAATTTACATTTATAAATTCAATGCATAGTTTAAATCTGTATCTGTTGATCAAAACCAACAAGAATTACAACTCATAGTGCCACAATCAAAAATAAAACTAAAAAATTGGGACTGTGTTGATTTCCCATAATGCATAGCAGTATTTTAGACTAGTGTTCCGGGCTGCACCATGAGTCAGAAGGACGTCTGTGGTAGAGACCTGCCTCTTGTGTGCTATTACTATTAGTTTGTGAATAACTGTAGTGAGGCTCAGAGTGTCTTCTCTGGGTTTACCTCACACAATGTTAAGACCGAAGTCACAGAGTATGGTGCAATATACTTGCTCTCTGACATCTAGAAAGTATCGGAAATATCGGCAGGTTGGATCGGAAAATCCGATACTTAAATTATGCTGGTATCGGATGCCGATACCGATACTGGATCGGATCGGCCCCATCCCTAGTTTCCAGGACTGTTTTCCATGAAGGACACCCCGCTGCCCTAACAGAAGGTGATGACGTGTAATAAATTATTAAACCTCTACATATTAAACATATGTGTTCACACGTGACCAGGTCACTGCAGCCGGGGGAGACACCAGAACTGAAACACCATCACAACCAGTGTGTGACCGAACTCAAGAGGAAGGGAGAGAGAGAGAGGAGGCCGCATCGGTTTATTTAGTTCTTATAATAAAACCATATTATCATATTGTCTGTCAGTGTCCAACAGATCACACTTGTAAATGAGTCTTTGAGGCTCAATGTGACTTATCTGTTTAAATAAAGGTTGAATGAACTAACACTAAGAGACTAATATTTGTATGCCCAAGATGATATGAAAGTTGTGAGTCTCTGTTTAATCTGAACTTTTTTTTCATGAAGTCGTCTCAGGTGGAACAAAGTGAAGTCAGATTCTCCGTCCAGAGGACCGGACTTCACTTTGTTACATTGTTCTAACATTTAAAATAGCTAAACAAACGAAGTAATTATAACTCACTCAAAGAAAGTACATGTTTAAAATGGTGTACATAAGTTTAAAATGCTTAAACAAATAGTTTAACTGGCCAAAAACAGAAACTACAAAAGGCTAAATGACCCTTTAAAGTGTTCAATAGGTTTTAAAAGAGATGTAGGCAACCAAAAATAGTTTAACAAATGTTAAATTGTTTAGCAATTGGTTTTAAAAAAATGCAGAAAACATGTTAAAATAGCTAATGTGAAAATAAACCAAACCTAACAAAACTGAAACTGATCTTTAAAGTAGTAGAACAGAAGGTTAGAGCATAATAAGCATTCACACACTAAACGGTCCTCACTTGGCTGGTTAAATACCTTTTTTCACACACCTATCGGTCCTCAATTTGCTGGTCAAAATCTTTTTTCAAAATGTTGCTGTTCTGCAATGTCTGAGGGAGTGTTTAGTGGGTGGATGACATCTAGTGTCCAAAATTGCTCTCACACTCTTTCCAAGTCGTTCAGAACTAGTGGTCCTCACTCTGCTGGTGTTTTTACTTGGTCCTCACTATGTAGGGAATACAAGAATGTGTGTGTGTGTGTGTGTGTGTGTTAACGATAACCAGTGTATTTTACACATAATGCTCATCGTGACTCCAGTGTTTTTCCTCTTGTTCTCAATTAGAGGAATTGTTGACATAACCCTTTATGTTTTAAGGTCTTACAATTTGGGAAGTCGTCAGTAAAAGTCTGTCTAAGAAGCTGCACTTGTTAATTTGCATGACTAAAAATGCATATTTTGCAAAAAAAATAAAAAATCATTTAAAA
>JBBPBX010033452.1:0-33243 GCA_038048925.1 Garcialebias charrua
AGAAACACTTTGTCTCCTTATGTGTTCATAAAATAATTTGGACAAAGCTGGCAACAGCTAAAAGCTAACATCCAGACACAGAAATACACATGAAGTATTGTGTTGGATTATTCCATCCATTGAATGTTTAAGAGCTTTGATGCAGCAGAACAGTGACAGCTGTGACATCATCAGTGAGAGATGGGAATCAGATAGCCGCTGCTCCAGAGACAGCAACCCACTGGACTCATGATGGATGACTCATTCTTGCCACTCCCGAATCATCCTATCTTCAACATATGCCGTTTATTTCTTTAAGAAAGAAATAAAGGGACACCAGAAAGACATATTCATGGGATTTAAATTTGTAGCATGAAGATGCTCTCCCCTAGATATGACCCTTGACCTTTGGGTTGCAGACTCACCATAAACTGTTTTCTTTAAATTTGCATTCATACATTCACTGTTCTTACACTGGAGTCAGCAACAATAGGACTTATGTTTACCTTCATTTTTCTTATGCTTTTAAGAAGAAAAAAAAGTCATCAATGAAGTTTGTTTAATTTGGTTATAACAAGTGTGAACATGAATAATTTTGATTATTGTTTTCAATCATTATAATGGAATCATATGAAATATTATAATGTATTTGATATGATCCTGGAGCTGGTGGGAAACTAGACTCGTGACAACAAGAGGACTGGGATCATCCCCTGACACCTTCAGCTGTCGGTCCGTGGTGACGAGGAGCTTGGCAGACTGCTGGGAGGAAAGGCCATCGCTCATGGAGGAATTCTGTCCGGTATTTGGTCAGTTCTGCTGCCCAGGAGGACCGAGAGGAGAGACCCGCCAGATCTGACAGCAAACTGGATCTTGGGTGGACGGGTCGGTATCTGTGGTCAGATTCTTTGGATTTGTTTCAGGAGATCCTTCCTGTCCACAGCTATCAGCATCCATAACGACTCTTAAATGAAACCAGGATCAATCACTCAATCACCTTGGGATGATGGGATGATGAGCTACGACACTTAATTTCCCTTTGGGATTAGTAAAGCATTTTTGAATTGAAATGAATATATTTCTTTGTTTGTTTATGTTTATTAAATTTGTTCATTTTTTTACAGAAGAAACAATACAAGACAATCTCATTAAATGATAGTGTACAAAATGTAAAAAAAATGAAAGGTAGCAGAAAGAAGAATAAATCTTATTATATCTGCCCCTTACTTACAACAATCAGATTAAACAACAATAATCAGCCATGTAAACAATAATAATCTTCAACCAACTTTTTCAACAATCAGATTTAACAATAATAATCTTCAACCAACAGTACAAAATGACTAACTCTTTCTAATTTTCTAATTGATACAATACACATTAACAACGGTACAAAATGACTAACTCTTTCTAATTTTCTACACATTACGCTATTTCATATATTTTTAACACATTTGTTTTGATCATTTTTTTAAATGTAAACATTGACTTGGCATTTTTAACTACATTCTCCAAGCCATTCCATAATCTAATTCCCTGGATTGAGGTAGAACGTCCCTTCAAACTAGTTCTGAATTGTGGTTTTACAAACAACTCTGTCCCCTTAAGATTATAACAACTTTGTCTTTTAACAAAGTGCATTTGGATATTTAAAGGTAATGCATTATTTTGAGCTCTATACATAACTGATAAGATATTATAGTCTACCAAATCATGGAACTTCAATAACTTTAGGTGATAGAATAATGTACTTGATGGATGACGATAATGCTTTCTAGTGATAATTCTTACAGCTCTTTTCTGTAATACAAAAATAGGTTTTGTGATTGTTTTACACGCATTCCCCCAAACATCAATGCAATAGATTAAGTGTGGAACAATGATTGTGTTATACAACAAATATAGAGCTTTATCATTTAATAGGTCTCTGACTTTGTACAGTACTGCAATCGATTTAGCTATTTTTATTCTTACAGAATTTATGTGTTGTTTCCATGTCAGTTTGTCATCAATGATAACACCCAAAAACTTCACCTCACTCATTCTACAAATCTCAACATCCTCAATTTTGAGTGGGACATCAACAGTTTTCTTTTTATTACCGAATATCATGTAATTAGTTTTCTCTAGATTTAATGATAATTTATTTATTTTAAACCAAGTTTGTATCTTGACAAATTCTGTCTTTATCAATTCCAACATTTGTTCTATATCTTCACCTAAACAGAAAAAAGTGGTATCATCAGCAAAAAGTACACATTTAAGGAGTCCTGACACATTTACCAAGTCATTCACATATAAAATAAAAAGCTTTGGTCCAAGTACAGAGCCTTGGGGAACTCCACATGTGATATTACAGAGGTCAGATCTTACATCATTTATTTGTACAAATTGTTTCCTATCTTTTAAGTAGCTAGATACCCACTGTAATGCTGGTCCTCTAATACCATATTTGTTCAGTTTTTCTAGGAGAATGGTGTGATCAATAGTATCGAATGCTTTTTTTAAATCAACAAAAATACTGATACAATATTGTTTTTGATCGACAGCAGTAGTTATTTGTTCCATTAATTCCATGAGAGCCATTGATGTAGAGTTTTTTGATCTAAACCCATACTGACTGTTGCTTAGAATATTTTGTTTATCTATAAATTGGTCTAGTCTGTTTACAAATAGTTTTTCAAGAATTTTTGAAAACTGTGGTAATAAGGATATAGGTCTATAATTGTTGAATACACATTTATCACCATTTTTAAAAAGAGGAACGACCTTAGCTACTTTCATATTATCTGGAAATATTCCTGTTGAAAATGATAAGTTACATATGTATGTGAACGGCTCAATAACATAACATTGTTCTGTTTATCAGAAAATAACTTCTCCTTCAGAAACCTGTGTTTGGTTCTTTGAGCTGGAGGCTGTTTACTTCAAAAGGGACGTTATAATGTTCATGAGAGCAGCCAAAACATCTTCTGAGAGCTGATGGCTTTACACAAAGTCTCTTTGTGTGACAGTTCATCTTTGAACTCCGATCCTGATGTACATATGTAGTTCGTTTTGTCCCCCATCCTGGTGGTCGTCTGAGGTCCACACCTCGTTTATCCCTGAGCAAGTAAACATGTTTGCTCACTTACAAATGTTTAGAAGAAATTAGGAGCATTTTTCTCACTATAACACATACTTTGCAGTGTAAGAGGCTTGAAGTCTAACCCGGAATTTACACTACCGTATTTTCTGGTGTATAGGTCGCACCTGTGTATAGGTCGCACCATCCAATTATCACCAATAGATTGGAAAAATCCCTAGATAGGTCGCACTGGTGTATAGGTCGCACCTACGTTTAGCTCTGCTGCAAATGTCTGCCACAGGAGCACACAGCAAGGCTTTTAAGAAGATTAACACTTAAAAACAATTATTTGTTTGATAAAAAATTATAGCAAATATGTGTCTGAGCTGAACTTTTCCTTAATAAATGAACGTAATTGTGAAATGAGCTGGATTTAAAAATTTGTTTCGTCGAAAGTGATTACAAGCCATATATAGGTCGCACCTGTGTATAGGTCGCAGACCTTGAAAAAAACCATAAAAAGGTGCGACCTATACACCGGAAAATACGATGCGTTCCGGCTCCGGCCCGCTCCGCTCCGCAGGTCGCAGCTGAGCGTTTCAAGTCCAGTTTCCACTACCTCCGCTCCGGTCCGCCTGGATGCGCCGCTCCGAGACGCATGCGCGGGAATTGCGAGATCGCGCGATAAATCAAGTGATAAATAATGAAGTCAGAACAAAACAATTCATTCGGTGGAAGAAGGAGAACAACAGTAGAGACTGCCTCGCTGTTTGATTGTTTTTTGCATTGAGATATGAGCGACAGGACATGGTTTGAGCGACAGGATGTGATCTATTACATTTCAGAATAAAATACTTTATTTATTTATTTATTTATTGTATTGCGTTTGTAGGTGTAGTCATAAATGATAGTTTGACAGCATTTTTGTACAAATAAATCCGTATAGAGCTAGGATAAAAGTCCGCCCGTGGTGATTTTATTTTGTAAATACGAATGTTGGGGGGGGCAATAGACAGAGCTTTTTCTTAGTTTACACATAACCCAGGAGAAATTTGATAAGTCAATCAGCTTTGAGGCCAAACGAGGGAGTCAGATTCAGATAAGCCACAATTGCAATTGTTGATTTTTCTTTTCAAGCAGACTGGTATTTATGGTCAGCCTTGAGTCCTGCTGGTACTTTTGATCCAAAATTGCCAGATTTGTGGGCATTCCACTAGTCTGTGCTTATAAGCTCCCTCCAAGGTCATCCCAGTCTGCAATTCTCACAAATCACTTCCATCTTATGGTTTAGCTCATAAATTAGCTGATTTTGAGTGCCCAAAGCATGAACCAAACCTTCACACAGGCTCTTCAACTTTGCCATGGCCAAAACTGCTGCCGTCGTCTTCTTTAATAGCTGATAACATAAGTATCTGCCAGTGGCAAAAAGCAGAAACCCTGCTATCATGATTCCAATTATATAAACATCTTTGCGTCCTCCTGAGATAAAACAGAAAGGTACATCAGCTTGCAAATTCCACATGTATCCATGATGTATCCTGCCATGTGCGTCTCAGCGGGGCATTAGGGTTCTCCAGGACCCTGTTGCTTTATTGGGAAAAAAGTATCAATTGCATTGAAAGTCCAGCTGACCAGATCCATAACAGTAGTTTTACATTTTGGAACATGTGTAAATAAGAGCTCCGATACACATGTCAGAGAGCAAAAAAGAAGGAAGACAGGAGAGGGCAGAAAAGCATCTGTCTTGTACAAGAGCGAGGGAGGAAGCTGATGCAACTTGATAAATCATTTTGTGGCTTGCAGTGATAATAAATGATTTGATCTGATCACATTAAATAACAGTAGCCAAAATCCAAAGTAAAGTATTTATTAAAACAGTCAAACTCTGTCTAAAGTTTTGTGTATAAAACCCAAAATAATTAATGCTCAAATAATTAATTTTGCCTTAGACAATTAAGCCTTGATTGATTAATTATTATTGTTTGTTATTGTTGTTGATTCTCCTATCCATCCATCCATCCATCAATTAACTTGCGCTTTTTCCGAAGTCGGGTTGCAGGGGCAGCAACTTGAGCAGGAAGGTCCAGACATTTCTTTCCACAACCACCTCTTCCAGCTCTTCTGGGAGGATTCCAAAGCGTTCAACTGAGAGACATGTGTCTCCAGCGTGTTCTGGGTCTTTCCCGGGGTCTCCTCCTAGTTGGACATGCCCAAAGCACCTCCCTAGGGAGGCACGTAGAGAGCATCCAGATGCCCAAACCACCTCAAATGTTGTTGATTATTAGTTTGATGGTTTTTGTAATAAAAATTTCAATGATAACTTTGGTCTCTTTATTCGGAAGATTTTATTTTATTTTTTTATGGTATGGGGCTCCCTAAAAATTAACAAATTCAGTGACTGAGTTCTGATTATTAAAGGGTGAATATATTAATTAAGTTGGTCAATGAAGGACCAGCTGGTGACCTGCTTTAACAAGTGCAAAATAAATAAAAACAAATGTAGTGGAGTGTAGAAAGTGTCACTCTTCTTCCTCCATCACTTAATAAATGCTGCACATTTGTTGTAAATCCATAAATCTACCTGATGTAGATAAATATAGATCTTTACTGAAGAAGTAGAATAACTTTAGTCACATTAAACAAATGCACAAAAAAGTTTGCCTCAGAACAATTACAAAATAACTCATGTTCCCTGAAGGAAGGGAACGAGGTGCAACACATTGACTATGGGAATTGCGCCGCGCACCTGAAGTAATTCACGCCTTTACGGCAGGTGGGCGTCAGCGTCACTTGGTATAAAGACGCGTGCGCCCATCTAACTTTCTCCAAGTGCACTTCACCGAGCTTGGGCATTGAAAGGGCAAACATGTGTTGCACCTCGTTCCCTTCCTTCAGGGAACATGAGTTATGGTGCATAACTTTCAGTTCCCTTATCAGTCAGTACACTCAGTGCAACACATTGACTATGGGAACGTAATTCATTCACGCCCTTGAAAATGCTCTGGAAAAATGCATGCTTGTGAGAACTTCTGCCTTTATACTTTAGGCGTTTTGGCTGTTCTCTACTGTGTGTTAGAGAGGACAGCTTGAGTGACATCACATGCAGTGACATCCAAACTGTAGTGTTTTGCAAACGTGTTTGTGGAACTCCAGTTGGCAGCAGCACAGATGTCTGCCACTGGTACACCCTTAAACAGAGCCCATGAGGCAGCTAGGCCTCGAGTGGAATGGGCGTGTACCCCAGAGGGCACCTGTTGACCTTTGCTGCTGTACGCCCTTTTTATGGCCTCAGTCACCCAGTGTGAGAGGCGCTGCTTTGAAAGGGCTCTGCTAGCAGCAGGATTGGCAAAACATGCAAACAGTTGGCTTGTTTTCCTCCAACTGACAGTTCTGTTGATGTAAACACTCAGGGCCCTGACAGGGTAGAGTGCATTCAATCTCCTCTGTTTCTCAGTAAGAACAGGGTGGGGAGGAAACGTTGAGAGCTCAAAGTCCAGACTTCTGGGATTTAGAGTTGGAACCTTTGGCACGTTCGCGGGGTTTGGACGCGGGGTGACCTTTGACCAGTCAGGGGCAAACCTGGTACACATTGGGTGCACAGATAAAGCATGGAGGTCACCTACACGTTTAGCTGAGCAGAGAGCTAAGAGCAAAGCAGTTTTATAAGATAACAAATCTATCTTAAGGCTACTAAGAGGCTCACACAAAGCATCCAAGACTACCTGTAGGTCCCAGTTTGAGGCCAAAGTCCTGCTGGGAGGCCTTTTTCTCAGTATGCCCTTCATGAGGACGGAGGTTGAGGAGCATCAAGTGTAGAACCACTAGACTGAGGAACAGCTTCTACCCTGAGGCTGTTAGACTCATGAATAAATAAAAATAAAATAAAAATAAACACTGCAAAATATCACATCATGCTGATGCTGATCTGTTTTCTTGTTGCTGTGTTCATCTGTGACCATCTGCTCATACAAACTCATGTTCGTGCTGCTGTTTATTCCCACTATATTAGGCTTAGTGTATTACTAGTTGATGTTTTTCTTAGTTAGTTCTAGATGTTATTACTGTTTTTCTCTTTCATTTGTTGTTGGATGTAACTGGGACCTCGTGTACATAATCTCGTTTTCATCTCATGTACCACATGCGGTGCAAATGACAATAAAGACTCTCTGACTCTCTCTGACTCTGATGAACCGTATCATGAGAGGGTGGACGCTGGGTGACTTGCCTCCCCAGCCTTCGTGGTACACCGAGATGGCTGATAAAAAGACCTTAATTGTGGAGAAAGAGTGGCCTTTCTCCAGCAGGTCTTGTAGAAAAGTGAGGAGCTGGACCAGGTCACAGGAATATGAGATAATATTCCTCTCCAGACACCAGGCCTCAAAAACACGCCATTTGCGAGCGTAGAGAGTCTGAGTTGACTGGGCTCTCGCTCCCTGTATTGTATTTATGACGTTACCGGGGAGGCCGGAGGCCATCAGCCGGTTCCTCTCAGCGGCCAGGCCGAGAGTTGCCACAGTTCTGGACGTGGGTGAAGGAGCTGCCCGTGGGCCTGAGTCAGCAGGTCCCTGTGGGGGGGCAGCTGCCATGGTGTCCCTGACAACAGTGAGATCATTTCTGGGAACCACGGTTTCTGTGGCCATCTGGGAGCTATGAGTATCAGGGAAAGAGCTCCCCTACGTACACGTTCCAGCGTCGCCTGAATCAGAGGGATGGGGGGAACGTATAATATAGCACCCCTGCTGGCCAGTTGTGTGCCAGAGCGTCTGTTCCCAGTGGTGCATCTGTTTCCTTTAATGAGAAGTACAGGACGTAGTGCATGCTGATTTTGCAGGCAAACAGATCGACGGATGCCCATCCGTATCATATCCAGATCTGATCCACGATACGCGGGTTCAGTCTCCACTCTGAGGCTAGCAATGGCCCTTTGGAAAGGGTGTCTGCCCTGTGGTTTAGCTCTCCAGGGATGTGTGTCACTCTCAGTGAAAATATTCGTGAGCTACACCACGTGAGCAGATTGTGTGTCAGGCTAAGGAGGGGTCGGGACCTTGTCCCCCCCTTCTCTGTTGATAAAGGACACTGTCGTCCGGTTTTCTGATTTTATCAACACGTGTTGTTTTGTAATCAGCCCCTTCTTGTAAAAGTGCTTCATGGACAGAAAGACTGCCTTCAGTTCTAGGAAGTTGATGTGGAGCCTTGCCTTTGGCTGTTTCCAAACACCTTGGGCATGCTGGTTTCTGCAGAAAGCTTCCCAACCTGTCTTTGAAGCATCTGTGGTGATCATCACACAAGACAGTACTCATTCCAGCGGGACGCCTGTTGTGAACACTGAAGGGGCCCTCCAGAGTTCCAGGGCTGTCACGCACTTTGGGCTGATCAGTGTCTTCTCTGCCCGCCTGAGGGAGGCAGGATACATTTGTTTGTTGATCCATATCTGCAGAGGGCGTATTCTTAAAAAGGCCCGGGGCACACAGAAAATAGCTACTGCCAACAGGCCCAAGAGATGCTGACACAGCTTGAGAGGCACTCTTTGGGCTAGCAGAAAATGTGCTGGGCAGAGGTGGAGGGATGAAACCCATGCC
The DNA here is from genome assembly GCA_038048925.1 of Garcialebias charrua. Classification (NCBI taxonomy): domain Eukaryota; kingdom Metazoa; phylum Chordata; class Actinopteri; order Cyprinodontiformes; family Rivulidae; genus Garcialebias; species Garcialebias charrua. The sequence continues at coordinate 8,626 of JBBPBX010033452.1, forward strand.
TCTGAGAGCCTTACCTTGTACAGTGTGGAGTTGAGCTGTACTCCCAGAAATACGGTAATCTGGGATGGGGTCAGGTTGCTTTTTGCCCGGTTTATAACGAAACCTGGAGCTTCCAGGTGAGACATCACCCTCTCTGGGTACTGCTATGCCTGGACTCTGTTGTGTCCAGGAATGAGCAGATTGTCTAAATAATTCAGAACTCCGACCCCTTGACCCCTCAGCTGGGTCAGGGTCCAGGCATTTTATGAATGCCCGGGAGGCGGTTTTCAGGCCAAAAGGCACTGCCAAAAACTCAGACATGGTGCTCCTGAAGGCAGAGCAGAGATATTTTCTGTGGCAGGGTAGGTTGCTCACGTGGAGGAAAGCGTCTTTCAGATCCACCGTGCAGAAGTGATCTCTCGGTTGAACCGAGCAAATGACTTGTCTGAGTGTCAATATCCTTAATTTTACATTTTTTATTCTTCTGTTCAGACCCCGGAGATCCAAGATGGGCCTCCACCCCTGTTCCCGGTTTTGGGACCAGGAAGTGCTCGCTGTAATGTCCCTCTTTTAACATCATGAGCAGGGACCACTCTGATCACTCCTTTCTGCAACATAGTCGAGATCTCGTCTCTCCGAACATGAGCACTGTCTGGGCTGATGGAGGACAACAATACCCCCGAAGGGAGGTGGTCGCTTGTAGAACTGCAGCCGGAGACCCAGGGTGACAGTGGACATGACCCACGTGCTTGGTTTGCATGTGTACTGGTCCTTTGATGGACAGAGTTTTATTAGGGGGGGGGTTGGCCGCCTGTGTGAGACGGCTCCCCGTGCTCTATATTAACACTGGTTGCATTAAGAAATGGTTGGGTTTTCCCTTTAATGCTGAGTGGTGGCACAGAACAGCTTGAGTAGTCTGAGACTTTATTGTCATGTATGGACGGCAACTTCTCTTTATTACACAAGCGTTTGAGTGTTCTTGTGTGTTTAAACGTTCTGAACCAGTTAATCTGTGCTCCTCTAACACAGATACTGGTGGTAAAAGTTCTGCGTTTTCTCTCCCTCTGTGAGTGAAAACGCTTGTAATGGTGTAGGGACAGCTCAGGGTCATGCAGGTCTCTGCCTTCTCTCCGCACTGCAGGAGAAGCACTGGGTTGACCCATGATTTCTGCACAGAGACGTTAAAACACTATGTGGCTTTAATAGTGATCCAAAACAACATTTTGTTTTTATCGCACAAACAGGGGAACATGCTTTGTGTTTTAACGAAAATCTTTGTCCCTTCCACCATGGTCTCTTGGACCCTGGTGAAGTTTGAGTATGTGTGGCTTTCCTTTCCTATGGGTGGAAAAGCCCTCATCAGTAAGGATGTTGGTCACCAGTGTCACTGCGTGACATTCGCTTCAGTCCTGCTCTTTCCCAGAGCGACTGTCCGATGCGCCCGAAGGGCGGGGAATAAAGTCTGCCGTCCTGTGGACCTCATCCAGCGGCTTTGCCATGTTTTTCCTTTTGTTGGTGGCCCCCTGCAGTTCCTGCAGCTTTTCTGCCTGGTGAGCCTGCAACATCAAGGCAGCGTAGGCTGCGGGGCACTGAGCGCGCTAGATCCTTTCCAGCTGCACTGCTGATGACATGGTTAGCTGGGTAGGCCTTGGTGGCTGAGTTCTGGATGTGAGACAGACCCGTCAGCTCCCTGCCCTCCTCGTCAGGGACTGGGAGAAGGGGGTGAAGCGGTGATCGCACTGGGTGCCGACCCTGACAGCATGAACCCAGTTAAAAAAACCTGGGGACACCGGCGTGTCATGCCTCACCGAGGTCGTTGCCTCGGGAGGAAAAGTTACCCGGCAAGCTTGACTCTTGATGTCGCGGTGGGGGTGCAGATCATGGCACCTGAGAGACTCGGCCGTCCTACGACACCAGTCAGGCGGAGCCGGAGTGGATCTGTCTGCTTCAACAAGCACAGTTGCAGCTTGTTGTGAAAAGTTCTCTGTTCTCTCCTCGATACCTTGCTCCGTCGTTGGAGGCTACGTCGGGGTAGTAGTTGGCTTCTCTTCTCTTTGGAGGAGCTTCCCTCTGCTCTCCTTGTCCACTCAATCAGGGTCCCTCGGGCACTGACATGGTTAACGTCTAAGATCCATCCTTTAGCCTCGTAGGTGGATAAGCTCTCAGCGTCACAATGTTCTCGTCCTGGCGTTGGAAAACTACCAGTCAGCGTAGCTGAACAAGTAAGCAGAAATTCCTTCTCCTGGACTGTGCTAGTCGGAGAGCCTACTTGTTAGCAGGAAATAAACGTGGAGGTACTCGTGGTTCCGCTAGCGGTGCTAAACGGGCCATCGAGCAGCGTAGAAACGGTAAACAAACTTAGCTAGCAGCTGTGCGATGCACTCTATCGTCGATTCAGCTACACAAGATAGCAAAACAGACAAAACATGAGAAGGTTAGTTAGCAAGCTAGACCAAGCAGTTTTTCACATACCTTACAATGGAGTCCTCCGTTGTCCGCTCGTAGCCGCGCTTATCGTGTTTGTAGCGCTAACGTGTTAGCAACGCTAATTGTAAGCGGCGGTGCACAAGCCCGACATTGCCCCACGCTGTCATGGGAGCTCTCGGTTAGCCGGGCTAACCATGGGAGCTAGCCAGTTAGCAGCGGGGTTACTCGATGTCCACTTGCCTTTCTCCGGAGCCATCTGCGAGAAAAGCGTTGAATGTCTTCGCGTGTAGCATCCCTGAGCAGACCGGACAGGCCTCGTGGGTGTCCGCTACTGAAAGGGGGCAGCCACATCCGCTAGAGCAGGTTCGGGAGCCGGGGCTCGCTGGCCTGCTGGAGTTCTTCGTCCGAAGAAGTCCTCTCGCTGAGCTGCTCGCGGCTGCTAGCCTGTTAGCTCTGTTAGCTTAGCAGGTAGCATGTTGTACGGTTAGCGTCCGCTAACCGAGCGGCGAAACAGCAGAAAAATAAAATGTTGTCGACACTAGGTCTGGGTAGGGAGCAAAGCTCACCTCCAGTTGAGCAATCCATTCACAGAGTCCTCAATCCTGCGAAATTCAGGTGTAAGCGAGGTGAAGGGCAAAAAGAGAAAGTTAGATGGGCGCACACGTCTTTATACCAAGAGGGCGGGGCCTCTGTGGTGACGCTGACGCCCACCTGCCGTAAAGGCGTGAATGTATTACTTCAGGTGAACCGCGTGGCGGTGCAATTTCCATAGTCAACGTGTTGCTCTGAGTGTACTGACTGAAAAGGGAACACAAATAGGACTCCCCGAACCTTCACAGGCTAGGGTTTTAAGAGTTTAGCACATTTGGACATAGCTATAGGTTCAATTTAATCACACTTGGTTCTAGGAACAGTTTCAGCTGGTGTTTTTCAGAAAGGAGTTTGCATCTGAGCCTGTGTGACTTTTTTAAATAATCAATTTCATTCTACAATCCAAAAAACAAGCAAGTTAATTCATCTCTGCCCTTATCTCTGGGCATATCCAGCATCATCCCAGAAACCACAGGTAATCAAACCTCCCTCAGAGATAACACTGCATGCTTACCATAATATTTGTTACAACTCAGTCACGGTCAAAGAAGTCTTCATATCCATTGCATTCATCAAAAACAGAACCCTTTTGGTCAAGGAAACAACTGGGAAAGTGTTGGATAATTAATCCTTTCACATCTCCATCAGAAAGACAAACTAATATAATTCACAAGTTGGTGAACTTTAGTGCAGTTATTTGTTGCCGCTCTAGCTATAGTGTGTCTTTTGGGGCTATGATGTGGAGCCTTTAGCCTCACAATTGCAAAACATATATTTAAACTGTAACATAGCACCAGAAATATTTTACAATCAAACTTAAATATACAGTAATTTGTAAATATGCAAATAGCAGATCAGTGTCAAATATAAACCACTAAAATCAGACAAATACAGGTGGTCCCCGACTTACGAGTGCATCGACATACGAGGGTCCGGACTTACGAGCTGACTAACGAACAGTAAAGTTGTACAGAACATACAGAAAATACAGCACTGGTATGTGTTTTTAGATAAAAGTGTGTTAGCTAACAGTTTGTAAACAAGTTTCTGAGCATGTTTATGAACTACTATGTACGTTTGTGTTGAAAAACGAGTGTTCGTGGTAGCGCTAGAATACATTTTCCAACTTATAACCGAAAATCCGGACTTACGAGCGACACGTGTTTCATGTTCCGACATACGAATTTTCGTCTTACGAACGACTTGCAGGAACGGAACTTGCTCGTAAGCCGGGGACCACCTGTAGTCAAATTGGCTTTACCATCTCTTGCTCCATTGCTCATAAAAAAAGACATCAAGTTACTTTTAATGGTAATGGACTGCACTTATATAGTGCCTTTCTATCAAGGTACTCAAAGCACTTTACACCACAATCTGTTCCTCATTTACCCATTCAGCCAGCACTCTACTAGATATATACAAAGAATAATCAGTGCTTTAGATTACATTTATACACTGATGGGCCACACAATGGAGGCAATGAAGGATTTAGGCCCTTTTTACACGGACACAGTGGGGGGAAACAGAGGTTTTGGATATGTTAATTAGATGAAAAAGTTTTGCGTTGACATGGGCAAATTCAAGTGTTTACATGCATCAGCTCGAATCCCCCCCTCCCTCATGAATCTCCTCCCTCCCTCATGAATTCACTGTAGTTACCATGCCGGGTCATTAGTTGGCGCTGTGAATTTTTGAACCTTCACCTAATGCGCATGCGTGCTGCTTCACTCTGCTGGCAGTCTGCTGCTTTCTTTTGTGCTAAAAGTTAACAACAAGTTAAAGCTGGATTTTGGAAAAGAGTCGACAGATTTGATGCCAAGCGGGACCCGCTTCATCTAACAAGCTCCACACCAGTCGCTGAGTGGACCAGAACTCAGTCAACATGTCGGACTTTAGTCTGTGATGAACAGCTGATAAAGCAGGTAAACAACGTTCTTAATAATGTTTGCTTGTGTTTAATTTGATCACACAACAACCAACTGATTAATTTTTTTATTTTTCTCTGCGACGTCGAGCAGCTGTCCTTTCACCAAGCGGACTGGTTCGGATTGGACCAGAATCCATGATGAAAACAGCAGAGTCCAGTTCATTAACGTATTTACAGTTCTGTTAACGTGTTTTAATAGTGTGTTCAGTTTAATTATCAGTGTTTGTGTGACATACCGTTTGTGGTGTTGAATAAAAAAATAAAAAATGATCCTGTTGTCTTCATTTTCAACTTTAAACACGCAGCATGTTATGCATCTTTTAAATCACATAACTTGAGTCCAGATTGATTACTTTAGTTCAGAAATTTTTATATATCTGTAGAGATATTGCACCGGTCAGCTTTACTGACTACAATATTCCAGATGAGAAATTGAGTAGATTTTTATCTGACACAACTTATCATCAATATTAAACGAGTTCTCTTTTTTTCAGGATTTAAACATGAACTTGTGTGACCAGGCGAGATATAACTTGACAGGAAACGTTATTATGTTGTTTCACCAGGAGATGAATCATTTAATGACAGAATCGTTAAATTACAACATTTTATGAGAATTGGTTCTTGATCAATTTCTTATACTTTAACTATCGACAGATTTCGCTCTAAAAAACATTGCTCTAAAATGTGAAAACAGCAGACAACAGCAATCTGCAGATGTAATTCATTCATTTAACCTTTATTTAGTCAGGTAAATCTTATTGAGCCTCGAGGGCTCATTTACGAAAGCGACCTGCTACAAACTAAAGAATGATGAACATCAATGATACAAATACATTAAACAATAAACAAAAGAAAAGAAAAAGTAGCAAAAACATTATAATGTAGATGTACAAAAAAATCAAAGACAGGAACATGTCTGCATTGGTTTTTGCCAGGATTCCAACAGATTCTGAAAACCATCCAGAGAGGTCAGGGTCGAGAGCTTCAGATCATTTTGTAAGATATTCCATGAAGCAGGAGCAGAGTAGGAGAAGGTCCTTTTTCCAAGTTCAGTCCTCACTGACGGAACACTGCAGGTAATCATGTCCTGAGAGCGCACACTGTAGCTGCACTCACGTAAAGACATGTAGGAGGAGATGTATGAGGGCAGCAGACCAAGAAGTGATTTGAAGATGAAAATGTACCAGTGGAAGAGTCTGCGTGAGGTTAATGATGTCCAGTTAACCAGTGAATACAGGGTGCAGTGGTGGGTACGATAATCACAGCCAGTTATGAATCTTAGTGCACCATGATAGACAACATCCAACATCCGCAGGGTGCTTGTAGGAGCATTCATGTATAGAATGTCACCGTAATCAATGGAGGGCAGGAAAGTCACAGATACAAGGCGTTTCCTAGCATTCAGTGTTAGACATGAAATAATGAATAAATAAAACAGGAAGAGCTTCTGAGGGTGACACGGAGGTCATCCACAGTGAAAAACTGCACTTGTAGCAATGACGCGTCATCAACGTCTCAAACAGAGTGACAATTTCATCAGCAACAACTTCACAAGATGTTTAAAAATTGAACAAACGATAGATCCAACCTTAAAATGAGACAGACAATGCAATTTCTAGCAACTTCTTTTCACGTTTCCAGCCAAAACTATCTTTCAGAGTTTAAAATTGGATAAAAGTTATGCCAACATGCCATAACAATAGACTACAAATCAATTTAAATCCTTTTTAAATCTGTCGATAGTTAAGGTATAAGAAATTGATCAAGAACCAATTCTCATGAAATGTTGTTGTAATTTAACGATTCTGTCATTAAATGATTCATCTCCTGGTGAACCAACATAATAACGTTTCCTGTCAAGTTATATCTCGCCTGGTCACACAAGTTCATGTTTAAATCCTGAAAAAAGAGAACTCGTTTAATATTGATGATAAGTTGTGTCAGATAAAAATCTACTCAATTTCTCATCTGGAATATTGTAGTCAGAATGCTCTGGAGAGTGATGTTAAAAATGAAAAATCAATGTATACATTTAAGAAAAAGGTCAAAAAGGACTTGCTCAAAAACTATATATGATGTAACTTTGCGTGTTTGTGTATTACACTTATGTTGTACTTATGATGTAGCTTAGTGCGTTTGTGTATTACAGTTAGAAAAATTAAGTAGAGTTATTCATTTTGTGAAGCAGTTTGTGTATTACAGTTAGAAAAATTAAGTAGAATTATTCATTTTTGTGATGTATTTTGTGTATTACAGTTAGGAAAATTAAGTAGAATTATTCATTTTTGTGATGTATTTTGTGTATTACAGTTAGGAAAATTAAGTAGAATTATTCATTTTGTGAACATCTTGATGTTGTGCCATCTTTTAGTTTGTGTATTACAGTTAGAAAAATTAAGTAGAATTATTCATTTTATGATCTAGTTTGTGTATTACAGTTAGGAAAATTAAGTAGAGAAAAAAATGTGTGATGTAGTTTGTGTATTAGTTAGAAAAATTAAGTAGAATTATTCATTTTGTGATGTAGTTTGTGTATCACAGTTAGAAAAATTAAGTAGAATTATGGGTGATGTAGTTTGTGTATTACAGTTAGAAAAATTAAGTAGAATTATTCATTTTGTGATGTAGTTTGTGTATTACAGTTAGAAAAATTAAGTAGAATTATTCATTTTGTGATGTAGTTTGTGTATTACAGTTAGAAAATTAAGTAGAATTATTCATTTTGTGATGTAGTTTGTGTATTACAGTTAGAAAAATTAAGTAGAATTATTCATTTTGTGATGTAGTTTGTGTATTACAGTTAGAAAATTAAGTAGAATTATTCATTTTGTGATGTAGTTTGTGTATTACAGTTAGAAAAATAAGTAGAATTATTCATTCTGTGATGTTGCTTGAAGGTTATCATTGGTTGAACAAACTGTGAAATAAGGGGCAGATATAATAAGATTTCATCTTCTTTCTGCTCCCTTCATTTTATCCTACTTGTATTCTTGTATCTGATGAAACTGTCTTGTATTGTTCTTTTAAAATGAATGAATAAACATCAATCAATCAATCAATCAATCAATCAGATAAAAATCTACTCAATTTCTCATCTGGAATATTGTAGTCAGTAAAACTGACCGGTGCAAGATCTCTACATAATGGTGGCCCGTACGGGGAATGGAGCGGTTTCACTCAAAATATGCGCCGTGTAAACGGCCCCTTAGTGTCTTTCCCAGGGACATTTCAGCATGTGACTACTGGTGGAATCAAATCCCCAACTCTTCCATTAGAAGACAACAGCTCTAGATTGAAGCAACGGCCTGTCCCATGTCTGGAGGGAGTGTTTCACTTTTTCTTGTTGAGAAGGCCTCAGATTTGGAAGAGCTAGATTCTACTTGATGTACGGTAAACAATTAAGACAAGCTAAGATTGGGAATTGGAAGCGTGTCTTGAACAGTTGAATGGACACAAGCTGCATTTCAAATTGTCCCAGTACACACTGAGGGTCATGGCTTGAAAATGCAAACAAAACCACAAATGATGTGTCTGGTTTCCCAAACCAGACAACCTCCTCTCCTTGACTTGCACCTTGAGATCTGGTTTATACAACATGAGCAGTATCAAAGACAAGGGGCAACTCAGGGTAAGTCTATCTAAACCAGTAACAAACTCAACTTTATGCTGAGGCTGGGGATACAGCCCTTGTTGCCGTTCTAGCTATAGTGTATAGGGGCCAAGATGGTGTAGAGGCAGGGCCGCCGGCTCAGGACCAGAAGGTTTCGGGTTCGATCCCCGGTCACGGCATACCTCATTGTGTCCCTGGGCAAGACACTTAACCCTGAGTTGCTCCCGGTAGGTCAGGCAGCGCCTTGCATGGCAGTCTACTGCTACCGGTGTATGAATGTGTGTAGGAATGGGTGGATGGTTGGTACTGTGAAGTGCTTTGGGGCCCCTCAAAGGGGTCTGGAAAGCGCTATAAGCTCCATTTACCATTTGTTTGTTTTTTTGCTGTAAAAGGACTACCGTAACTTGCCTGTAAGAGTGATTCCAACAGCCCAAATTCCTGCATAGCCTCCTATAAAATCTCTCACAAAACATGGCTCACAAAATTAATGATTATTGGACAATAAAACTCCCATGATTGTCACAGTGACTCCAGAAGTGAATATGCTTCACTGTTGCACAACCTGGATGAAAACCTCACTGCTCCTCATGAATCTGAAGTTCAACAATCAGTCGGAGCCTTGTAGCACCAGGTAGACTTTCCCCGGCAGACTGAACAGTGTGATCCTCAACAATGTATTCCAACTAAATTATACTTAAATGCTTACATTTAACAATTAAAATTATGAAAAGCCCCTTTTTGTTTGGTGGTTTGATTTTGATTTTTCTAGAATATATTTAAGAAAATAATTGTGTCTTTATTATGGATAGTGGTATAGTGGTGAAAAACACACCATTGAATGATACAGTTTGTTATATTTAGCTGCTATAATGGTAGAAATATGCATTGCATTTAAAACATTCACTGTGGCAAACTGAGCAGAAAGAAACTGACTGTCCAGTATGAGCTTAGAGAAGCAATTCTTGGTTCTTTACATTTTCTGTTTCTGCTGACAGACACATTCAGATTATTTAGCTTAACTGGACTTCTTTTTGTATTGCTTAAGTACAATCAGTGAATAAACACTGGGTAGTGAGTGCATGAGGTAAGAGCAGAATAAACAGACCTCAGATGACCTTGTTGAATTGAGTCATTGTCCTCAACAAACCCTTCTACTGGCTTTCACTCTCTGCCCCTCCTTTCCTATGTGCTTCTCTTCTTACACAATGAGAACCCATTTGTCTAATTCCCTTATCCCACATTACAACAGTGAACAATAATACAAATACAATAATACAAATAATCTACAGAATATGTTAGTTGAAGGGATTCAGTTTTAAAAGAGCTTAGCTTAAATTATCATCCTTTATGAAAAGCCAGATTGTGTTTTTATAATAACCACTGGACTTTTTTTCTCTTTCTCTATAAACTCTGCTATATGTGAAAATCTGCCAAACTTTCCTAGTTGAACTCAATCCAACGTTAAGCAGGTTACTTCTGCTATTACTTTTAATGGAATGGTTCTTAGCTGCATCTAAGAATCATGTGATCCATGTTTATCCCTCATGTTGGATGACAGGCATTCACTGTTAGTTTATCAGTATGTTGAGATGTTGAGGTTCTCCCCCTAAAATCGTCCAAAAGGCTCTGCAAATCATAAGAGGAACAAACCAAATATGTCCTTTCACTGTTTCCAAATAACCAATAATTGAAGTCCTAATAAATAGTTGTAATTGAAAGAAAAAAACAAGAGCCTGTCTTATACAGTTGAATGGTTTAGTAAGGTCTTTGGACTGGTTCTGCAGGGATAACCCATGGCCCTTTCCGAGTGCTGAGATAGCATGGTTTCTGATATGGCTTCATTCAGTCAATATGGCTGCACACATAGAGTCAGCAAATCCTTGATTTTCCAGCTGGTGGTTTGCATGCCTTTTTGTGTACTTGTTTTTTGTGTTTCAGTATATATTCTGTCCTTGGGTGTCCTGAAAGGCGCTTTTAAATAAAATGATTATTATTATTATTATTATTATTATTATTAAAAGCGCCTTTCGGTTTGCTCTTCCGGCTCTCGACAAAGCAAGTCGCATATCTTTTTGCTCCTACCCTCCCTAAGTTTTCCTCCTCCCTGCTTGCTTTTTGTCTCGTCCGTGACTCTTCAGCGCTCACTCGAACCAATTTGCGATGGAATTAATAAATTGGGCTGTTTCATCTATAGATAAGATTTTTTCCACGAAGCGGACCGGGCCAGGAGAAGCGGCCTGCCCCTCTGACACGCACGCTGTCGGATACATGATGGACTCCTGGGGACAGTGGCAACCCATGTGTTTGACCGTCCTGTGTGTCGAAGACGTGGAAGATTTGTGGATTATTGGGATATTGGTGGCAGCTGCTCTGTTTTTTGGCGTGAGCGGAGCTGTCTGTTACTGGAAGATCAGGAAGACTTCGGCAGCTATCGGCGCACTGGCCAAACTTCCTGATCAGCAAGAGTCTCTGATCCGGGCTGTGAGCTCCTCAACCCAGCTGTTGTACGAGCTGAACCGCACAATGGGAGCGGTAGACCACCGTGGACCTGCGGTGCGCTTTGGAACTCGTTTACAGCCGCCCGGCATTAATCAGGGCACGGATGGGGGTTCGTAGCTTCGGAAACTCATTTGATTCGGCGATTTTGGACCTGAACAGCACCTGGACTCTGGAAGGCTGCAGTCAAAAAGAACACTGTGGCCTGGATTGAAGATAAACAATAACTATCTAATCTAGTTTCTGCTCGACCTTGGAAAAGAAGAAGGCCGTTTGCTAGGAACTATTCTCCTGGAGTGAAGCTGAGAGACACTGCTGACCCCCCCCCCTCCCTCCCCAGAGGTCGCTGGGAGTGTGCTCAGAGGCGCCAAGCTAACAACTGCTGAACTGTGTTATCTGAAGTGCTGCTCACAGACTCTTTTGATCTCCTTGCATGTCGTCAAATCTGCAACAATGTCTTGTCTGGTTGTGCTTATTGCTGATAGAGTTTTTGGGACTTTATCATAGAGTGTCTTAAGGCAATCTTTGATAGATTCTTTTTTTGAATATCACAAATGATACCTATTGTGTTTTTCCTTTTTCCATATCTGTTTGACCTTCATCCGGAGACGGATGAGCGCGGCCGCGCAGAAGAACATGTGATGTGTTTGGAAATGCTGCAGCTTGCATACTCTCCCTCTCTGGACGACTGTGCTACATAATCACGTTGTATTAATTAACTGGTGCAATGTTAATAAATAAATCTCTTATCTCTTATCTCTCTCTTATTATATTATTCTGTGTAGCACACATCTATACCCAGCACAATCTACTTAAGATAGGAGTTTGTTGTGAGTGGAGTGCTACAGCTGAGTTTCTTAACTCACACACAATTCCGGCAAACAAAGCAAGGCCTCCTGAATCTTTGTGGATTATAATCACCATGGGAGGAGACAAAGGCAACACAAAGTGTGGAAGAGAATCTGCAGTGCTGGAGAGCTAGCTGTATTTCAGAGAAAGCTACCGTATTTCCACCGTACACGTCGCACCGTCGTACACGTTGCATCAGTCCAAGTATGTCCAATTAAGTGGAAAAACCCATAAACACGTTGTACCGCTGTATACGTCGCATCTATTATGCGTCACCGCCAGGGGCGGCCGCCACTAGAGGGTGCTAGGGGCGCCGCCCCTCCTTGGAACTGCAGCTCTTCACCATTTGAATATTTTTTTTTTTTAATAAAAATGAAATAATAAAATAAAAATATTTCGAAATGTATGCATATATGTTTTTAGTTGTGTAGGATAAATATTTTATGAGTAATGATGAGTTGTTTGTTTCAAAAAACGTTTTCTGATTGTGACGTACTTCCGGTTCCCCGCTGGGCGCCGCCGGCAGCTTTTCCATTGAATCTAATTATAACTAGCGCTAGCGCATGCGCAGTTTATGTCCCATCTGTCCAAAACTATTGGACTCTTCAGGGCGCAGTTTTCGCCGCTCTGATGCCTGGACTCGTCTCGTGATCGCTGCGGATCGCCAGCGTGTTTCCGGTTCGAGCCGAGGAGGGACCCTCTCTGTTTACACAGTCAGAGCTGATCACACGCAACTAGCGACGTTGAAACAGCAGTAATTATTAATGGTGCCTGCCTTCTACACAGGTAAGCAAGTAATAATTAGTGAGTTTAATAAATCGCTAAGCGCACATGAGCAAAGTTTGAGCTGATCTCATCTGTGTGCGTGACGTGGTGGTGTGTGTGTGTGTGGGTGTTGCGGTCAGTCACACAGTAGCTAGCTACTAGCTATGCTTATGAACGTTGTGGTGTACTGTACAACATTATAAAAGTTGCAAGTTATAAACCCGAATGTCTGAAGACGACTCCTGTCTGTCCATCCTCAGCTCATGAACTGTTTTACTCCAGAGTGTCTGTGTTAACTTTTGTCTTGTTTCGTTTTGCAGCAGTTGCAATTTTTCTGATGAATAAATCTGAATGAATAAAAAAAACTTTAGTTTTAGTTTAGTTTAGTTAAACTTTAGTTTCATTATAAGTTGTGCTGTTGTTTCAAAGACACTCTAAACTTGAATAAACCAAGTAGCAGAAAGATTTAAGCATTAAATAGTTTGAATTTTTCATGTTATGAAACAGTGATTATATAATTATTTTAATTTAATTTAAATATTATAAAGATCACTGTGGATGGGATGCAATTGAAATAACCTGGATATTATTATTGTATTAAGAAAGTTAAAATGTGATTACATACTTATGTGTACACAAAGCACCTCAATCAATGTGGAAAATGCTAAAAAAAAATACATCATTAATGTGCCTTCTGTACTTTCTTTACAGAAAAAAATCCACACAACACCTTCATCTCTACATACCGGCAGTGATTATTTTCAATCTACCACCTGTGTAACAGACAGAGAGACAAGAGAATAATGTTTAAGGGAACAAAGGGGAAAATATTTGCTAATAAAGTTTCATATTTTGAAATATATAAAACTAGCAACAAAAAAGTAAGCTGAAATTAGCACAAAATATGTAAAAAGAACAATAAAGTGGTCATAGTGTTATGATTTCAAAGGTTTACCCAGTTGGTAATGAGACCCAGAATGACACAAGACGAAGAGGTGCAAAAGTAACAGTGTTTATTATTTACAGTGCAAGTCTATATACTGTACACATGGGATCTTCTGGATTTCCTGGAAGATGAAACAAACTGTCAGAAAGGCTTGACTATAAGGCTCTTTCAAGATGATTGATCTAGTTTTGTTTGTTATTTTCCTTAGAGGTGAAGTAGTAGGAAGAACGTCGCAGAGAAATCCTTAGTTCCTTGAGATGAATCCCAGAGGGCGAAATGAGGCAGGCAAGTGGTTGGGGGGTAAGACACGATGAGCAGAGAACTGAACCCAGGACCAAGATGGAAACGAGGACTGGAAACACAACAAAAAACAAGGTAAGTGTCTTTCAAAGTACTGTACAAGTAGTCCCCGATTTACGAGCGCTCTGATCTGCGAGGTTCCAGACTTACGAGCTGCACATTTTTGGAAAAAACGAAAAAAATACTGAGTTTTCATGTGTTTTTTCACTACAGTTAGTTAGTTAAGCATATAAACACACGTTTCCGATCATTTTTATGCACTCAAAAGTAGTTTTTAGATGAAAATAGAGTGTTTTTAGTCGCGCTAGCGAAAACCGTTCCAATTTACGAGCGGATTTCCGGATTTACGAGAGAAATGGCGGCCGTTCCAAATTACGAGATTTCCGGTTTACGAGCGCCTCGTTGTGACGGATCTCGCTCGTAAATCGGGGACTACCTGTACTGTACTCAGAAACTGGCTAGAAGCATAAATACATGAGTAGTCATCAATGCTCCAGCGAAGAGTAGGACTTGACTGCAGCCTTAAGTATAGGTGGAGCTCATCAGGTGGATCACAGTAAAATAGATAATTTTTCTTCTCCATAAATCAGTTATTTAAAATCTAATCTGGAATCATTCCTCCTTGTTAGACTTCAGTTGACCCAGTGGTGTAGTCTACGTGATATGCTGGTAAACGCTGTGTACCCACTAGTAAAGCTTGGGGATTTCCGTATAACCACTTAAATGTGCCCAATGATACGGGACAACAAACACGCGTTGCATAAAGATAGATTATGTTCGCTCATAAGGACTCTTCACTGCGCCTCTCGCGGCTGCCATAGTTTCGTGTTCCTCGTGTTGTACGTGAGGCTCACAGCCATTGGCTGAGCTGAGCTCACTACCATAGTTCTCTGCTCTGTGATTGGTTTCTTCAGAAGCTCCTTTATGATTGGCTGCTCGGGATGCAGGCGGGCACAAGTTCAGAAAGTAGCGGTTACACTCAAAATACGCGCCGTGTAAACTGGCCCTTAAGATCATTTGTTGATAAGGAGCCCAGTTTCCTTTCAAAATCAGGAAGAGAAATCTGGTTCAACTCCGATCCGTCTACACACACAGTAACATGATCACAGCTACTGTTGTGATGGTGTGAAAATTGTGGCCGCCTTGGGGCTCCTCCATCCTTAGAATCTGTTGACGTGCTCTCCTGTGGTGCGAACATGCCACGTGTTCGTCTGGTTAGTGTATTGACCGGCCCCTCGTTCACCATGGAGCGGGGACTGGAACAGTGTCCTCTCTCACCTGTCTTTGCGAAAGGTGGGGGGTCTGTTCGCAGATGCCTCTGGGTCTGTCCTCTAGAGACAGGTCCTGAGGCACCCTGCTGGGGTTTATTGAATAGACTAACACTCCATGAGCTGTGAGGGAAGGGATGTGCCCCCCCCCCCCACTTTATGACGGCTGACGGACCAGAGAGGTCCGTACTGTTGAAATTATTTGCGTTGGTGTTGTTGTCTCTTTCTTTTTTTTGACAGTCAATAAAACAGGGATGTGCTGTTTTACGAGCATTATTCGTGCTTATGTGCGATGACCGCTTCCGCCATACCTCTGCCCTGAGCCATAGCAGCTGTCCCCATCATACGGAGAACGAAGTCTGTTGCTCTGCGGGCTTCATCCAGTAAGTCGGCAGCAGCTTGCTTATCCGAGGTTACCTGCAGTTGTTGGAGTTTTTCCGCAAGGTAAGCCTGCATCATCGCGGACGCGTTCATCGCGTGCGCCGCGAGTCCTTGAGCTCTGTAGCACTTCTCGAGAAGAGACGCTGAGGCTCTACAAGCTTTGCTGGGGAGAGTCAGTTTTGTCCCGGATGACTTGGGAGCTAGGTGGGATGCCAGTGTGTCCTCAATCGGAGGCACGTTCGCTATTCCCACCTCATCCATCCCGTCCACGTCGAGGAACTGTGAGAGAGAAAGGAGCATGGGCGCTCGTGGTTGAGACCAGGTGCGGGTTAGTTCCGTGAGGAAGTCCGGGAACACGGGCATCCTTTGCCTCGTTGCTGCCTGCTGTTTTGAATAAAAATAGTTTCCTGCCAGCCTCGTGACCTGTTGGCGAGGCGGAGGTTCCGGCCAGGGGATGTGTAGCGCGTCTGCTGTTCTGTGGCACAGGTCGAACAGGGTAGGAATAGAGAAGTCAGTTTCAGGGAGCACAAGTACCAGGGTCCTGGAGAGGTCCTCTCCCGGATCCTCGATTTCGAGCTCTGGTTCCTCCACTGAAAATTCGCCCGAGGCTGAGATGGAGATCTCATCTTCATTCATAATGCCTCTGGTGTCGAACTCGACTGTTAGGTCCACCATGAGAGTGAGCAGGTCCGGGTTGCCATCCCATTCGACGCGCGTGCTGTCATGTAGAGCCATGTTCTCGAGCTCCGGGGTCGGGGTGAGGGTCTCTGTGGTGTCTGGGTCCTGTGATCCAGCTGAGCTTCCCATGGCCTTAGCCACGAGGTCCACCCGATGCAGGAGCACCGCATCCAGCATTTGGCTGCAGTGTGGGCAAGAATCGGGCGCGTCCAGAGCTTGTCTTGCATGAAATATACCCAGGCAGACTGGAGAGGCCTCATGGGTGTCCGTTGCTGCGAGGGAAAATCCACAGCCGCTGGGACAGGCGCACGAGGTTAGGCTCGCCGTCCCGCTGGTTTTCCTTTGAAGTTTTGTCTTTCACTTTCCTTTCTCTGGCGGCATGTCCGAGATAAGGCGAGCGAGTCCTTCCAGAATCCTTTTTCTTCTTTGTTCAAGTATCTCCTCCGTCGTGTCGCTTTCGCTGGCTAGCCCGCTGGGATGTTAGCCGGGGTAGCGGTTGTGGCGTAGTTATAACGCCATCGAGCGAAGCAACCTGTGGAGAGGGGAGAGTAAAAAACTTTGAGGTTATAGAAATGTGCTGCAGTAGGCAGGGAAAAATTCTCTGTGCGCTCTGTGCAGGGAACGAGCTCACCTCAGGTTGAGCGATGGAGCAGCAGAGAAGTCCCGCAAAGAGAGGTAATTCAGGTTTTTGCGAGGTGAAGGGCAAAAAAGAGGCAGTGGGAGGGGCGTCAGTCACTTTAGTACCCAAAGGGCGGTACCTCTGATGCGGGGTGACGCCCCCTGCCGTAAAAGGTGTGAATGTATTCCTTCAGGTAATCGCGCGGGGGCGCAATTCCCATAGCAAGTATGTTGCACCGAGAGACCACACTGAAAGGGAACCTTCAGTTTCTTTCCTAGACACCAAACCTACCCATCGCTTCCTCATCCCCTCTGTTTCCTTCACCAACATGTCCATTCAGGTCTGCTCCAATCACCACTCTCTCCTCCCTGAGAACACCATATTTTTTGCTGTACAAATTGCACCGCCATATAAGTCACATCAGTCTAAATATGTCTAATAAAGTTGAAAAATCCATAAACACCGCGCTTTGCCCCATTCGTCGGCGCATCTATTATGTGTCACCGCTGAGGCGTCACATTTGTTACATGTCACTGCTGACAACTCGGAAATGTGGGCTGAAACGTGAGCCGGTGTTGTGCCAAAAATTTGATTGGCTGCCAAATGGTGGCTTTTCTCTTCTCCCCCTGTCTCCTGATACGTTTCCCTCCTCGAAATTCACCTAAACACACTAAAATATGACTCATTTAAATCTTTCGTACTAAAGAGGTATTTAAGCACATTTTCTCATGGATTTTAGCATTTATGGTTTAAAACTCAACAATGAAACAAAACTACATTGAACATAACGGGTCTAAAATTGATCAAAACAACTTTATTCAAATAAAAACTACAGTATAACATTTCCTCTTTTTTCTGTTATGTGTAGATGTAATCACATGCCAGTGACCACACACTTGCAAGGCACCCAGGCAGATGAGGTCCATAAAATATATGTATATAGTATACTAATGAGGATAAGGAACTTCCATTCTCACTGACAAGAAAATGGTTTTGTATAAGCATATTAATTCACAACAGCTCAACGTGTGATAATTCCTCGTGGTCATAAATAGCTGCATGAAGCTGTGAATAATTGTGGAATAATGAAAGCTTTGGCCCTGCTGGAGGACATCAATAAGTGAGCGTGTTTTGGGTATTCCACCGACCAGTGCTGGCACAGTATGCCTAGCTTTTTTATCTCGACCTCCAAGTAATCAGACTGACAAAGTCAGGCTAGAGCCAGGAGTACAAAAGCTAAGTGTTCATTATTTACAGGTGCTATTCATGTCAGGGTGGTTCTTTGTGTTTTTAGCTGCGGCCCGAAAAAGAGAGGAGAGGTCCTTGGTTTTGCAGAAGATCCAGATAGAGGTGATTGATGGTGGAGAGAGGAGCAGTTTGACCCAGTCTGAGTAGTTCGATGGTTGTAGTTGAAGGGACACCATTGATCCGCAGAGGTGAGATGTGGCCCTAGGAAGGACTTGATGGAGCAGGACGTAGAAAGCACATTTGGCAGTTAATGTGCCAGCAGTGAAGAGGCGTCAGGCAGGAGCTGAAGGACATCATCAGGCAGTCCTCCTCACTCAGCAGCAGGTGGGATGAGTTAGTGGTAGTGTTGTAGTACTCGAGACCAGTCATGGCTTTGAGACAGGTCTCAAGACTACTTTTTGATGGTCTCTATCTCAGACATTGAGGACTCTGGATTTTATTTCAAGACCAGTCAAGACCATAACTGTGGAAATATCACTAAACTGCCAGAATATTGTCCAGTTTATTTGTTAACATCTTTGTTTTTATTGGCTGAAATACATAATGGTTCAAATCCAATCAATAATGTGACTCATTGCTAAATACAGTTTTTGTTACCGCTGTCACGCTTTCACTCGCACGTATACTGTAACTAGTTACCAGATAGGGCAGTTTTCATTCTGATTTGCTGGGAACTTTAGGAAGATGTTTTTGATTCATTAATTCAACATTTATTTAAACAGACAAGTCACATTGAACCTTAAAGACTCATTTACAAGTGAGATCTGTTGGACAGACAATAAAAGGAGTGAAAAATGACAATACAGGTAGTCCTCGACTTATGCAGGAGATCTGTTCCTACGCTGTGTTGTAAAGCAGCGTTTGAACAGCTTGTTCAAAACTCTGCCGCCCGCTTTTTGACCAACACACGGAAATATGAACACATCACTCCTGTCCTGTCCTCTTTACACTGGCTCCCGGTTCAGTTCAGGATACAGTTCAAGCTGCTGCTGTTTGTTTTTAAAGCTCTGAATGGACTCGCACCTCTCTACATCTCGGAACTTTTGAAAGTCCATCACCCCAGCAGAGCTTTACGATCTGCCAGTCAACACCTGCTGGAGGTGCCTCGCTCAAGGTACAAACAATGGGGAGACCGGTCCTTTTCTGTTGCCGGCCCAAAAGCCTGGAACAGTCTCCCCCTTGAGCTGCGTGCCACCTCTGATCTGACTCTGTTCAAAACCAGACTGAAGACCCACTTGTTCAAAAAAGCTTTCACTCTGTAACTCTTATTACTTTGGTATTTTAGTATGTAGCATTTTTATTTCCATTTATTGCTGTTGTTTATTTAATTCTATTTTCACTGATTTGTTGTACTAGTTTTTACATTTTCTGTCCTGTTAAGCACCTTGGTCAATGCAAGGCACTGTAGGAAGGTGCTATACAAATAAAGTTTATTATTATTATTATTATAAAGCGAATTTCAACGTAAGTCGGAACATACGTCCAAACTGCACCTTATACGTGTAGTGGGCATGACCGTGCCCGCTCTGATACCTTTGTATTTTTGAACTGTTCCAGAGATGACCTTTACTGACCTCTCAGTAAAGCAAGACATTTACTACAAATTATTCCATTAGTTGTAATCTGAGAACATAGTCACCAAAAGAGACTATTGGCTTCTTTAATTTTATTCTAATGTAATCAAAAGAATAACATTTTGTCATTTTCATGATATATGTTATATGCTGTGTTATTCTTTAAATGTGAAGCATGACTGTGTTACTTGATCAAATGAAAGGGTGTCAAAGTTCAGATAAAATGTCAAACTGACTTACAAAGGGGGGTGGCTAAGAAAGCTTACCTGCCTATCACACTGGAAGGTGTCCTTGAGCGTGAAGCCCTCCTGGACGGCAGTGCTGATGTAACCATTATTTCGGCCAAGCTGTTCGAGGAGCTGAGGACCGCCGTTAATGGTGTTGACGGGCAAATACCCTTTGAGAAATGTGCTATTGAACTGCAGGGTCTCGCAGAGACGAGAACAACCCTAACAGCTATAGCTATGGTTCACATGCAGATTGGCGAAATGACACTACGCCACCCGGTGTTTGTGTCTACACTTGACTCTTTCCCATTTTTGGTTGGCCAAGATTTTATAAACCGCTTCGATGCGATTATAGATTATGGTCAACAGACAATGTGGGCAACAGTGAGTAAACCCCTGCCAATAAAAGTGCCTCCTAGTTGTGATACAGACTGCCTAACCGCAGGTACCGCAGAGGACACAAGGGACTCCTCATCCGAGGACAAGAGCCCGGTAAGTGAACCTTCAACTACAGGTGAGACAGAAGAGACCCAACAGTTGGACCAAACTCTGGCCCAACAAGAGAACCTCCTCTGCGAGCTGAAACAATCAGCCCTCACTGAACAAAACCTACCACAGGTAGTGAAAGGTGTGGAGGTCCAAGGATCCCACACCGAAGACGCTGTACTGTCCTCTGGGATGGGTAATTCGGCAATCAGCCAAGCTTTCGATGAAACCTTGGTTCAAGAGCATTTGAGTCCAGAAAATGACAGTCAACCAAACGCTGACAGTCACTTGGACATAATTGTTGCAGATTTCGAGGACCCCTCATCAGACAAAAAGGGGGCAAACTCACATTACCTACCACAGGTAGAGAAAGGTGTGGAGATCCAAGGACCCCACACCGAGGTTGCTGTACTGTCCCCTGGGACAGGTAAATCGGCTATCAGCCAAGCTTTCGATGAAACCTTGGTTCAGGGACATTTGTGTCTAGAACTAATCAGAAATGACATAGTTTTTACAGACTCAAAGAGCCCCTCTTCAGTCAAGAAGTGGGAAGACACACACAACGACAGTGACCCGTCGCAGTCTGTACAATCAGACACACCTGCGACTGTGCCAACGGTTGTGACACACCTGAATTACACAGAAAGAGGTAAACGTAGGAAGATACGTTGGCCAAAACCTAAAAGGTTCCTGTGTACTGTCTTCTCTCGGCTGCGCGAACAGCTTAAACTAAACGGTGGCATCCTAACTTGTGCCCATGGACGGACGTCCTCACCTGTGTTCGTGGTCCCCCATGACCAAAGGGGGGTGATGTTAGGCCATGCCAAAGACAAAGATTTGAATGTACACCTCAGAAACACTTTTGCTTTCGCCCAGAAAAACCTGGAAAAATCCGCTGAAGGACGTAAGGCGTACTATGACCAGAAGGCCTCTCACAATGAACTCCAAGTGGGAGACAGAGTCTGGTACTATACGTTCGCCCCAGCAACCGGGAAAGGAGGGTCCGAGACCGGAACTCTCGCCCGCAAACTAATGCCCAGGTGGACTGGACCTCATCTGATAACAGACAAAGTGTCCTCAGTCGTCTACGAAATCAAAATCAGCAAAGGCCGCAAAGAGCCAATTGCTAAATGGGTACATCGAAATCAGATCAAACCTTACAAGGCGTTCAATGAATCCACAAAAGACAAAGATCTCACAAACTCACCGACTTCATGGGATAATAAGGTCGTCCAAACACAAGTTAGTAAATAAACTAATCAGGTTTAAACTACCGTATTTTCCACCCTATAAGTCGCATTGTCCAACTTGAACTTAGAAACGCTAAGTCTAACACCCACAACAAAAAACTAACCTTAACAACCGTTTAAATCCACGAGATTTAATTTGACCTCGGTCATAAAGTTGAGACCTGTTTTTCTTGTGTGTTGCACTTTGGAATCTGACGACAAGAGTGTGTCGAAGCAGTGAAACGTTGTTTCCTTGTTGTTTAGTCATTACTGTTGTCATTAGTTGAGATATTGTTTGGTTCTGAACACTCCCAGCCAAAAAGGTTTTGTATTAACATTGGTTAATGAATGATATGGATTTAACTATGCCAACATGCAGTTCGTTTTGTTAAATCTCAATCGTCGAAGAGTCAATGTAGTTTAAAGCTACTCAAGGTACCATAAACTACACTGGTCTCACAATTTCTAAATTGAACCGATTCGATCGTTTCTATTCTAGATTATCTATTCATTTTGATGAGTCTCGCCATAGACTTCAAAATTTATTAGGAATACCAAATCCTACGTCGTTCGTCTAAAAGACAACAGACATTTAGACCAAGCTATATTTCATTTTTCTATTTTAGTTTAACCTAAACTAAGTAATGAATGGAGGAATAGTTTGGAAGAAGAGGCCTTCGTTACAGAAGCCCTCAAAAATTTTATAGGTATAGATTAGCCTGGTTAAAACCACACCCTGTCCTTCACTTCGCTTCAGACTAGGGTCTGGGACCTCTCCATTTTAAAACGATTCTTGCTGGAGGCGTGGGCTCTGCTGAGGAACAAAACCATTGGATATTTTGAACAGGGAAAGCATTCTGCTCCCTCCCCTCAGAGCCACCCCCCGTGCTCTGGTGAACTTGACAACTGCTCCGCCTCCTGCAGCTTTTCTCTTGCTGCCGGCTGCCGCGCTGGAAATTCTGTGTTTATATGTTAATAAAACGTTTTAATAAAATACAATAAAACCATGGATCGCTGGTCCAGCTCACCAGAAGACCAGAACATCTGATGGGACTCGGTCAGCAACGTAAAACCCGAGTTTAATTCTCGTGACAGCCATTTCCTTGTTCATTTCAGCGGAGGGAGAGAAGGAGGAGGGCGCGAGCGATCACTTGACTTTTGGCCCAAAAAACAAAAGAAAACTCCAGATAAGGGATTAAGAAGGGGAAATTAATAAATTTGTGTCACATATAAAACAGTTCTGCATCGCTTTGAATGAGAACATGCCGGTGCTCGCTGACTGCGCGCTGGCAGAGCCCTTTTATAGGGCTCTGCGCGCTGGGACAGGTGGGGGCGTGGGTTAGGGTCCAAAACTCCGTCCCTTCTGTTCTCTGATTGGTCCGAACAAAAATCTACCGGAGAAATGGTTGTTAATGAGAGAAGTCCCAGACTGTGCAGTGAAGGGAAATGAGAATTGAGCGGAGCTGTGCAGGAAGGCGAGGGCCAGGCTAGGTATAGATCCCTATTTCTAATTTTACGGAATTGATCCACCCCTTAATTGGTAATTGTAGCTGATCTAAACCATGATAGCTTACATACCAGGTGCATATAGGTAGGGCCTAATGTAAAATCCCAATCATAAGCCCACCTAAAAAACCACATAATTGCATGACACATAGAACCAGAGTGGCACTGACTGGAAACCAACCAGCCAACAACCTTCGATGTGGGACCTGCAGCTCCAACGCTTGGTCTTCAACCTTCATCCAAGGGTCGCCTCCTCTGCGTCAATCGAGGGATCCCCTCTACATGCTGATTATGAAAACAATTGTTGCTGATCAATCAACAAAACTAATCGTTGTGGAATTACTGCTGTGGAATTACCGCTGTGGATTATAAGACTTTGTTTTCCAAAGGATCACAGACTTTGTTTTCCAAGAGTTAACAGACTCAGTTTTCCAAAGGATTAAATGGGATTACCTACGAACAGTATGGAAGTTCCAAAAACTTTATGGGATTATAATTTTTGATTTTTCTTTTCCACTTGCTGGATTACTTCAAGATCAGAGACAGTTCAAGGTTTCCTTTCGTGTTGGACCCCATCCCCAAGGACTGGCGATGGCTTCCAAAAGGGGGGAGATGTAGTGGGCATGACCGTGCCCGCTCTGATACACCTTTGTATTTTTGAACTGTTCCAGAGATGACCTTTACTGACCTCTCAGTAAAGCAAGACATTTACTACAAATTATTCCATTAGTTGTAATCTGAGAACATAGTCACCAAAAGAGACTATTGGCTTCTTTAATTTTATTCTAATGTAATCAAAAGAATAACATTTTGTCATTTTCATGATATATGTTATATGCTATGTTATTCTTTAAATGTGAAGCATGACTGTGTTACTTGATCAAATGAAAGGGTGTCAAAGTTCAGATAAAATGTCAAACTCAGAAGTTGTTTTTGTTGAGTTTCAGCTAAAACTCTAACTAGCGTCTGAAAGTCTTCTCACTCAGATACTTTTCCTAAACAATTTCCCTCTGCTCTGAATTTCACCTTGAATCGTGATAACAAGTGAACTGCTCGACTGTTTTTTTTTGGGACCAATGGGGAAGAGACAAGTCCTCTCTTTCTCAGATCTTCTACTAAGTTCTAAGCTTTTGCTGGAACGAGGAAGTCTGCTGGTGTAAGCCTCAGGATGAGGTCTTCCCAAAAGAACTGAATGAACTTCAGTCAAACGCTAAGGACAGTCATTCAGTTAAGGACTAATAACATGTTATGAGTCCACTTCGAACGAGCGTAAGCTCAAAAACTTTTTTTTTCCTTCCTGGAATAAGTTATCTTGAGCCAGGGGCCAGGAGCTTATGCATTTTCTGATGAACAACGCAAAACCAGGAGACGTTGGGAAGGTAAACGAATAACCTGCTCAGATGTACTGGTCCCCGCAAGGAACCCGTGCATCTGAAAAGCTACAAGGTCTTCTCTTACCGGGCTGTCGTCAAAAGGTAAAGAGCTGTTTACAAACGTACCTGGGTTTTA
>JBBPBX010033453.1:0-20381 GCA_038048925.1 Garcialebias charrua
AAACTTCATCATACTCCTTTTCAGACTCACAGTCACCATTAGAGGAAAGGAAAAGAAACAAATGTATATTAGCATATAAAAATTGGGTATGTTTATTTGATATTAAGATTGTATCTATACTTGGAAACATGAAAGTATTCAGTATTATGTTTTGTGGTGAAATGTCTGTCTGAAATAAAATTTATCATCATCATCATCAACTCAGTGAAAGTTTTTAATAAATCATCCCCTCTTGTTGTCCCTTTCAGAGGCAAAACAGCAAGACTTTCTTCACGTAGTGTGTCATGGCATGTCTTTTATTCGTTTAATTATCTTGTCTTTATCCGAAAAGTCGTCAAAAAGTTCATTGGCAACATAAGCATGAATGTTTTGGCGTACTCACCATCTGTGAATGGCTTCCCGTTTCTCACAATGGCTAAAGCACCAGCAAAACTAGCTGAATTCCAGTCACCTTGTTGAGTCCAAACACGAAGGTGCTGCTGATCAGCTTGCAGCTCTTCACATGCTTTTTTCCTGCTGTCCCCCACAGGATATTTTGATGCAAAGGCAACATGTCGTGTCGAAGTGCCGCTTTATATTTGAGCGTTTCATCGAGGCAATTTTATCATTGCATATCAGACACACTGCAGAACCTGCTCTCTCCACAAAAGCAATCACACGGGTTTCTACAACTAGCTAAGCTAGCTGCTAGGAGGGATGTTTACTTCCTGATCAGTCACCCGCGGACAGCTGTGATTGGCTCTAGTCAGTGCCAGTCACCCACGGACAGCTGTGATTGGCTCCAGCCACTCGCGGCCATGTTTTATATTTTTATCGACTTTTTAAAAATATTATTATTAAAGATTTGTCTGAGAGCCATATGCAGCCATCAAAAGAGTCATATATGACTCGCGAGCCATAGGTTCCCGACCCCTGACTAGAACAAAGTCAAGAAACAGAAACAGTTTAAAACTAGGATGACTCGCCTGATTCTTAGCTTTTGAG
This sequence comes from Garcialebias charrua, assembly GCA_038048925.1. NCBI lineage: Eukaryota > Metazoa > Chordata > Actinopteri > Cyprinodontiformes > Rivulidae > Garcialebias > Garcialebias charrua. Next base: position 985 of record JBBPBX010033453.1, read on the forward strand.
CTAGCAGTTAGCCCAACACGGTCGGGTCACGTGGCTCAAATAAAACACTTAAAATAAAGCATGTGAAACCCACAAACGACCAGAATACAACGCTAGCAAACAGTTTAAAGAGCAGAAGAAAACAGTTCGTAGTAAGTGCGAATCGTAGGGTTAAAATTTTAATTTCTCTGAACTCTCTGCCAATCAACCAGATTTTTTTTTTCATTCATTCATTCAACCTTTATTTATACAGGCTAGCCTCGTTGAGCCACGGGGACTCATTTACAAGAGAGACCTGTCTCACTCACACCCAGAGTTAATTTTAGATTAATTTAGAGTTACCAATCAGCCTAACATGCATGTTTTTGGACTGTGGGAGGAAACCGGAGCACCCGGAGAAAACCCACGCATGCACGGAGAGAACATGCAACTCCACCCAGAAATTCCCACTTTCATCTGCACATAACAGTTTGAAGAGTTTACTTACAGTGCAAGAAGTTAATCCACCGAAGGAGATCTCTCTGTAGCTGCTTCCTGCAGCTCGAACGTCGCTCTAACTGAAAACTGGTTTGAAAAAAAGCGCGGCGCAAATGAACATCCACTCAGAGGGCTGATTCAAATGAGGCAGGCGGAGCAATCCAAAACGCCTGAAGCACCTACGTACCACGAATCACGGCCGGACCCAATACGTTGCACTGTAGGGGGTCGCTCGAGTGTCGGCTGATCCCTGCTCCGGAGCAGAGCTGCGACTGAGGTGCAAAACGTACACACGCAGAGCGGATGAAAGGCGGAGCAAAACGAGGTCCGCCCCGGAGTCCTCTGCTATGAGGGACTTATCGGACGCGTGGAGAAGATTTCGCCAACACGTCGAACTTATGTTCACCGGGCCACTCAAGAGCAAGTCTCAAGAAGAGAAATGCAGTTACCTACTCCTGTGGATTGGAGAGAAAGGTAGAGACATCTTCAGCACATGGGACCTCAGCGCAGACCAAAGAAAGGTACTGAAAACCTATTTTGATAACTTTGAGGCATACGTCACGCCGAAAGCTAATCCAATCTTCGCACGTTACAAGTTTCACGAGAAGATTCAGGGAGAAAATGAAAGCTTCGATAAGTTTGTGACAGAGCTTAAACTGTTGGCGAAAGACTGTAATTTCCCGAACACTGACGAGATGATAAGGGACAGAATTGTGTTTGCTACCAATTCACAGAGAGTCCGTGAAAAGCTACTTTGTCATGGTCCAGATTTAACACTAGAAAAAGCGATCGACGTTGCCAGATCGTTCGAGTTATTACGACAGCAACTAAAGACTATGACAAACGCCACAGCTAGCATGCCAGCACAGTCCGTGCACGTGGTTAGCAAAAGCCGCAGCATGCTAACGCACCACAGTAGCAAAGCAACAGGCCGCAGCAACGAAGGCGTCGCTCAAAGTAAACAAATGTGCAGAGCATGTGGGAGAGGACACAGCCGCGCAGAGGAATGTCCCGCAAAAGGACGCCAGTGCAATAAATGCGAGAAATTTAACCACTTCGCCAACGTGTGCAGGACGAAAGCACCACAGCGCCAACAAGGTTTTTCACCCAGAAGAGTGCATCACGTCGCAGACAGCCACGAACAACCGCAAGAGGAGCTGTTTATCGACACAATCACTACAAAGCATGAAAATACTAACAAAGAACAAGCTTATGCAGAGTTGGAAGTTGGGGAAAGAAGACAAAAACGCAGCTTCAAAGTAGACACTGGGGCACAAGCAAACATAATACCAGCAGGAACATTTCATCAAATGTTTGGTAGTATGCCACTAAACCCCCACGACTAGTAAACTTACAGCATATGGAGGTCAAACACTAAAAACAGAGGGTTCATGCAGATTGTCGTGCAGCTACAAAAACACGTCTGTTTGGCTGGAATTCGACATAGTCTGTGCCAATGCACCTCCTGTTCTGGGCATGAGAGCATGTTTGGACTTAAATATAGTCAAACTAGTACACACCGTTGGTGTGTAGCTCAAAGAAAACACAGACATTTATGAGAAATTTGCTGACGTGTTTCAAGGGATTGGTCTGTTTCCAGGAGAATGCCAGATCCATCTAAAGCCCTCAGCATCCCCCGTGGTATGCCCTCCACGACGCATACCTTTCGCCCTCCGTGACCGCCTAAAGGCTGAATTGGACGAGATGGAGAAAAATGACATCATACACAGAGTCACAGAACCAACTGAATGGGTGAATGCTCTCGTCGTCGTAGAAAAGCCTAAGACTAAAAAGCTGAGAGTCTGTCTGGATCCACGTCCACTAAACAAAGCGATCCAGAGACCACACTACCCACTACCGACCTTGGACGACGTAACACCAAAACTGGCTGGAGCAAAGTATTTCAGCGTGTTGGACGCCAGGTCAGGATACTGGACAATTAACAAAGAGGAAATTATGAAAATGGTAAAAAATCTCTCAGACAAGAGATCAAAAGACTGGGTGGACATGGATATGATGTTCGTAAAGGAAATAATAAGTTATGTTATTGAACCGTTTACATATATATGCAATTTATCTTTTTCAACAGGAATATTTCCAGATAACATGAAAGTAGCAAAGGTAATTCCTCTTTTTAAAAATGGTGATAAATGTGTATTCAATAATTATAGGCCAATATCCTTATTACCACAGTTCTCAAAGATTCTAGAAAAACTATTTGTGTCCAGATTGGATCAATTTATTGATAAACAAAACATTTTAAGTAGCAGTCAATATGGGTTTAGAGAAAAAAACTCTACGTCAATGGCTCTCATGGATTTAATGGAACAAATAACTAATGCTGTCGATCATAAACAGTACTGTGTTAGTGTTTTTGTTGATCTAAAAAAAGCATTTGATACCATTGACCACACCATTCTCCTTGAAAAACTAAATAAATATGGTATTAGAGGACCAGCATTACAGTGGGTATCTAGCTATTTGAAGGACAGGAAACAGTTTGTGCAAATAAATGATGTTAGATCTGACCTCCGTGATATCACTTGTGGAGTTCCTCAGGGTTCTGTGCTTGGACCAAAGTTGTTTATTTTATATGTGAATGACTTGGTAAATGTGTCAGCACTACTTAAATGTGTTCTTTTTGCCGATGACACCACTTTTTTCAGTTCGGGTAATGACATAAAACAGATATAATAAGATTTCATCTTCTTTCTGCTCCCTTCATTTTATCCTACTTGTAATCTTGTATCTGATGAAACTGTCTTGTATTGTTCTTTTAAAATGAATGAATAAACATCAAATCAAATCAAATCAAATTAAACTCAACAAAGAATCATCGATGTTGACCACTTTCAACACAATTTATGGCAGGTATCGCATTTGGGATCATCTCAGCTCAAGATGAGTTCCAGAGAAGAGTGGATGAGGCCTACGAGGGACTGCCAGGCGTGGCTACCATCGTGGACGACATTTTAGTGTACGGAAGCACTAAACAAGAGCACGACGCAAACCTACACTCAGTTTTGGAGAGGACCCGCCAAAAGGGTATAAAACTGAACAAAGACAAAAGCGTAATTTGTGTACCCGAAGTCAACTATTTTGGACACACGTTGACCTGTGATGGTATTCGTCCAGACCCTAACAAGATTGAGGCCATCAGAGACATGCCACCGCCTCAAAACAAGTCTGAACTGGAAACCATACTGGGCATGGTCACCTACCTCGCAAAGTTTGCACCACGGCTGTCAGAAGTGACTGCACCGCTCCGAGAACTCCTGAAAGAAAAGAACGAGTTCGTATGGGACACAAACCAAGAAGCCGCTTTCCAGTGTGTGAAAGACCTACTCACAACGGAACCAGGCCCAGTGCTCACCTATTTCGACCACAAAAAGGAGGTAAAGCTGCGAGTAGATGCTTCAAAGTACGGTTTAGGCGCCGTATTGCTACAAGACGAAAAACCAGTAGCCTACGCATCTAAAACCCTCAACGAGACTGAAGTAAACTGCACAGATTGAGAAAGAACTCTTTGCAGTACTCTTTGGCTGTAAACGTTTTCACCAATACCTGTACGGACGTCAGGTAATCGTTGAGTCAGACCATAAACCACTGGAGTCAATTATGCCAAAACCCCTCGCATCTGCTCCTCCAAGACTTCAACGAATGATCATACAGCTACAGAGATACGACATCATCATCGTACACAAACCAGGCAAGCATATACCCGTCGCAGACACGTTATCCAGAAAACCCAATGCACGCCACGATCCTTCATTAAGCGAAGGTATGGACTTCCAAGTGCATACTGTGATGGACAATGCACCTGTGAGCAACCGCAAAATGATGGAAATCAGAGACGCTACAGCAAGACATGAACAACTCATACTCTTAAAGAGAATTATCTAGTCGGGTTGGCCAGAATCAGCCAAGAAATGCCCACCAGCTGTTTCAGAATATTGGAACATTAGGCATGAGCTCTCAGATGCTAATGGTATTTTTCTAAAAGGGGAGAAAATTGTTATTCCAAATGTGTTGAGAACTGAAATGTTGTCACGTATACACGCTGGACATTTAGGAATGGACAAATGTAAACAGAGAGCTAGAGATATATTGTTTTGGCCAGGTATGGGAAAACAAATAGAGACACTAGTTGGGTCATGCAGCATCTGTTTGGAGCACAGAAGCTCACTCCCAAAAGAACCAATGGTTTCTCACCCGATACCAGACCAACCTTGGCAAGCCGTAGTGACAGACCTGTTCAAATGGAACAACAACGACTACATTGTCACCGTAGACTACTATAGCAGGTACTTTGATGTGGAAAAAATTCCCAACCTCACATCATCAGTGGTTATTCAAAAACTAAAAGCCACATTCGCCAGATTTGGAATTCCACAGACTGTAGTAAGTGACAATGGACCCTGTTACAGCTCACAAGAATTCAGAAACTTCGCCAAAGCATGGGACTTTGAACACATAAGAAGCAGCCCCATGTACCCGCAGAGCAACGGGTTGGCAGAAAGAACTGTGAGAACTGTCAAGGCTCTCATGGAGAAAGCACACATGAAGAGAACAGACCCCTACCTCAGCCTGTTAGAATACAGGAACACCCCAGTTGATGGATTCAAATCACTAGCACAACTGCTGATGAGCAGGAGACTTCGCTCAATCCTTCTATCCACGAAAGAACAATTACAACCTGAATTGACTCGCCAGAGCGACATTCGCCGCAGAAGACAAAGATGTCAAAAGCGCCAAAAGTGGTACTATGACAGAACTGCCAAACCACTGCCAGCGCTGCCACCGGGAGCTGCTGTTCATTTTTAACTGCCAGATGTTACCTGGAAGCCAGCAACTGTCATCGGACCAGCAAAGACTAATCGCTCGTACCACATCAAGACGGAAGATGGTTCTGAAATCAGAAGGAACAGATGGCATCTGATTCCAACTCCTGATGTCACCACACCAGATTGTCCAGAACCAGAACCAGAACCACCAGGAATTACACAGCAAACAGGCATGGACAGGAAAGAAAGTTCAGAGTCCGCACCTCTGATACAAACTCGATCAGGTAGAGTGGTGAGACCCAGAAACATTTTGAATTTGTGGGGAAAAAAGAAGTGTTTGTGAAATGTATGTTTAAGAAATTGTGAGAAAAAAAAAGCTTGTAAAATGTATGTTCAAAATTTTGCATTTACAGCAGGTGTTGTGTTAAATGTCATGTGTATATATTTGTATTGGTTATAGATCGTTTGCTATAATGGGTTCTGATTAGTATGTGTTGTAGAAGGACATTTATTTTTAATTCCAAAAGGGAGATGTAATATCCTGTCACGTACATATACGTGCTTATGTTAGAATGTACGTGATGACGTAGTTACGTAGTTGACGGCGGCCGTGGTGTAGTGGTAATGGCAGTCGACCCCTGATCGGAAGGTTGGAGGTTCGAATCCCGCATCCGCCCACCATGTGTCGTTGTGTCCCTGTGCAAGACACTTAACCCCGAGTTGCTCCCGGTAGGTCTGGATGGCGCCTTGCAAGGCAAGCTACCACTACCGGTGTATGAATGTATGAATGAATGGGCTGGTATTGTAAAGCGCTTTGGGGCTCCTCACAGGGGGCTGGAAAGCGCTATATAAATAAGCTCCATTTACCATTTACCATTTGACGCAAGGTTACGTTAGTTACTGTTGTTGTACCGACCAGATGAATGGCGGACATGTTGAATAAAAGGCTCGCAGTGAACCAGACCGAATCTTCTACCATCCTTCGATCCTGTCGGTAATCGTGCACTTTAAAGATAGCTGCATCAAAGCTAGACAGCTGATCTTTTACACTTTGTAGCATACTTTATGATACTTTTGTAAGATAACCGAACTGTATGACTTACCACAACAGAGAGCTAGACCAACTGTGGGGAACTTCCGGTTTTACGTCATATTTATAGCCAACCAATAGAGGGCGCTTATAAACCACACACTGCAGGACAACTATAATACATATTTTAGCAAGAATTTCACTACAAAATAATCAAAGTGTTTATACCTGTTACATACACCCCCCTGAAATTCTGCTAAATATGAAGAGTAATTCCACAGACCAAACAAAACAAAGCAAAAAATAAAATGGGTGTATACAGTAAAGGTAAAAGCAAACAAAAACTGTAATACCAGGAACAAAACTGGGTATATGATTGTCGTGATTGTCGGCACCTCCTTACCCTCACTGCAGGACTTACACAGCAAACGCCTCACTCGGAAAGCCCACCGCATGGCAGGTGATCCCACACACCCACTACACAGCCGCTTTAGACTGCTGCCATCAGGGAGGAGACTGAGGAGTCTCCAGGCTCGTACCAGCAGACTGAGAGACAGCTCTGTTCATCAGGCAGTCAGAATGCTAAACACTCTGCCTGCTCTGCCTCCCCTCCCATTTGAACTGCCTTAACACAAAAAACTTTCTCACACATTACCACTCAACACAAAGTTTTTAACACTGGACTCTGTGTCATCAAACGGGTTATTCACTAAACTCTCGGTCATGTGTTCATTCAGTTTGCACTACTTCTCATATTTGCACTAATGTTTGTATTACATTACTGCCTATAGTCATACTACTGTTTACATTCACTGTTTACATTTATTAATACTGTTTACATTTATTACTACTGCTTTACATTTATTACTACTGTTTACATTTACACTACTTTTATCTACACTACTGCAGATACATATACAGCATTCTCTGACTAGCCTTATCTAAGGATGCCAAATGTGCCTTATGTGCCTTACTTCATATGCCACTTTGCCTCTATACCAACATCAACTACCTCATACATATACTGTGTACATTAACTTATATGCTGCTGTGCCACTCTTTGCAAATGTCAACGCTAGAAACTTCAGTTTATTTTATAGATTTACGTTTTTATACTTTTCATACTACTATGCAAAAACTCAGGACAGTATTACACTTTTATTATTTCACTTTATGCTTATGTTCATTGGGTGTTTGGTGTTTTAGGGGTGTTTGGTGTTTCAGTGTTGGTGTAAATTTTCATACTTTTATACTATTATGAAAAAACTCAGGACAGTGTTACACTTTTTTACTATTTTATGCTTATGTGTATTAAATGTTTTAGTGTTTAGTGTTTAGATGGTTACTGTTGCACCGAGGGACTGAGAGAAACGCAATTTCAATCCTGTGTATGTCCTGTACATATTGCAGTTCTGACAATAAAGTTGACTTTGACTTTGACTATATCTTTCAGTTCAAAAACTCTCCCATAAAGGAGTATATAAAGAAAGGAGGCGATCAAACTCCTAACTAAACACAGACTCAAAGGTGCCTGTTACACCCCTGAATTGTAAACACTGTTCCTGTAACCTCAAAAGTACTACTCAAGCCTTCTTTTGAATAGCACACACATAACCCTGTTACTTAAACCGAAAGTGCCCTTGAAAAGAACTGAATCAAGGAACTAACTGACACCGCAGATAAAGAAGCCTCATCGACTGCCTGGTCATTCATCTCACAAACAAGACGTCTGGGAGGCTTGATTGACCCACGGTCCCTAAGAACATGACGTTTAGGTAGTGTGGAAACAACCTGAAGTCTGGAACCTGGAATGGAAGTGTCTGAACAGTCACCTTCCAGAGCAGTTGTTACAGGGGCATCAATGTCTAGAGGATTGTCAATAGGAAGGGCTAAGTCTGTGAGGACATTGTCAGGAGAGGACATGTCTGGGTAATGTCGAGAGTCTTCCACATCGTCAACCGTTGAGTGGGCAACATCATGGACAGGGATTAGATGACTGGTTGGATTGGATGTGGCAATCGTGAGATGGTCAGACTGGGTGGCACTGGATCTCCGGTCAAATGAGTCGCCATCTTCTGAAAGGATTCCATCATTGCCAGTCTGCATTAGCCAGTTGACTGTGCGAACATCACTGTCTTCCATTATGTCAGGTACATTAGGGCGTAGACCACTACCATGTGTAGCGGCATCACTGACAGAGTGCACAGATTTACAGTCCTCATCATCCTCGCAGGGCAAGAAGCTAACAGAGAGTAGCAGGTTCCTGTGGACAACTCTCTCTCTACCTGTTAGAACATCCTTGACTCTGTAGACATTGATATCTGGCTTGACTGACACAACCTCATAAGGGGTAGACTCCCATTTGTCCGCAGTCTTTCATTTACCCGGCACACCTCTGTTGGCGATTAGTACTCTGACCCCAACAACGAGAGGTGAACCCTTGCCCTTGCAGTTGTACAACCTGGCATGACGAGCCTGGGCTTTTGCATTGCTCTTCTGTGCAATCTGAGCAGCCTCATGTAGACCTCTATTCATGTGAGAAACAAAGTCCGAGTAATTGACAACAACATCATTGGTGAGGGCATGCTGAAACATGACATCAACGGGTAGACGAGGGATCCTTCCAAACACAAGGTAGAATGGTGCAAACCCTGTTGTCTCATGCTCCGTGTAGTTATAGCAGAAAGTGAGTAGCTGCAACATTTGTGGCCACTTTGCTTTTGACTAAGGGGGAAGAGACCTGATCATTTCTCCTAGAGTCCTGTGGAATCGCTCTGCGACACCAATTTCCATGGGATGATAAGGAGTCGTATGGGATTTCTGTACTCCAACCATATCTAGAAGTTCTTTGATTAGCTTGCTTTCAAAGTTGGCCCCTTGATAATGTCACATTTGTCATCTGTGTATGTTTCCATACAAGACGAAATTAGTCTCTGCATTTAACCCAACCACCACCAGGTGGGGCAATGGGCAGCTATTGAAAGCGCCCGGAAGGCAATTGGGGATGAGGTGTGCCGCCCATAGACACCACAAGGTATGCCGTGACTGGGGTTCGAACCTGGGTCCTTCGGGTCCCAAGTCGGTTCCCCTGCCTCTACACCATCTTGGTCCCCGATCCAAATGAATACGGCGAGGAAACCCATAAATGAGAAAGAAGCCATTCCAGAGATGACGAGCAACTTCCTTGGCAGTCTGATTCTTGCAGGGGAAGGCATGTGCCATCTTGGAGAAATGATCGGTCACAACTAGCACATCCACAGACTTGTTGCCCTGTTCAGCAGTCCAAAAGTCTATGCAAACTAACTCCATAGGTTCGGAAGTGACTATGTTCTTGAGTGGTGCACGGCTTTGCGGCTCAGGTGTTTTTCCTACTATGCAACGCTGACAGGATCGAACATAGTTCATAACATCACGTTCCATGCCGCTCCAGAAGAACCTTTGCCTCACCAGAGACAAGGTACGGTGTTGGCCTTGGTAACCCGCTACGTCATGGAGACCATGGAGAACTTTCTGCTTCAATGAGTCCGGCACTATGAACTGGAGGATCTTTTTGTTCATGTGGGGATCTTTCTTTGCCTTGTATAGCATGCCATTCTGTATGGTGTCTAGTCCAGTGCTTCAGCAGCTTAATCACACTTGGTGATTCGACAGCTCTTTCGCGTTTTGTAGGTCTTTTATGTCTCCGTACGAAGTACATGGCTCTACTTATTGTGTCGTCGGCCTCCTGCCAATTGACAAGCTGGCTCTGTGGGAGTGCCAAGGACTAGTTTTCATCCAGCAGAAGATTGGGGTCAACACCTGTTCCCAACACATGACTCACACCTCTGCTGGACTGAGCATTGAGGACGGCAGCAACTTCCTCCGCTGAGATTGAACCTCTCGAGTCTGGTGGTACTGTGTCTTGGGCTTGCTCAGTCGATAACTCATCACCATCTTCTACAACAGCCTGACAGTTATTGGACACTCTGAAGACATCCTGCACAATTTTGTCATTCACACCTTTGACCTGGTCCAACAGCGAGGTATATGGCTCGTTCACAACGCGATGACCCATGCATGATTGGACAAACGGCTCACGGCTTAAGGCATCAGCAACGATATTCTTTGGGCCGGGGATGTATTTCAAATCAAAGTCGTATGCAGCGAGCTTTGCCACCCATCGTTGTTCGCAAGCATCAAGCCTGGGTTTGGTCAGAATATACGTCAAAGGATTATTGTCAGTCCATATTGTGAAGTGTCTGCCCTTTAACCAATGGCTGAATTTGTCACATACTGCCCATTTCAAGGCAAGAAATTCAAGCTGGTGAGCGGGGTAGTTCAGCTGAGAACGTGAGAGGGTTTTACTTGCAAAGCCAACTGGTCTGGCTACTTTTCCACCAGGAGGCAGTTGCGACAGAACAGCTCCAATCCCATCGTAGGATACGTCGACAGCCAGAATGAATGGGGCTTCGAAATCTGGGTGGGCTAAAGTAACACTTGTAATGAGGTCATGTTTCAGTGTCTCAAAAGCAGTCTGACAGGCATCCGTCCAGTCAGTAGGTGTCAGCCTCACCTGACCTCTCTTTTTGACAGGTTTGCGACCCCTCTTGTGTTTGGTTTGAGCATCCAGTACAGCCATGAGCTTAAACAACAGTTTTGCCTTTGTAGAGCATGCTTCAATGAAACTTTGGTAGTATCACCATGCCAAGATATGACCTGATTTTACTGGGGCAAGGTGTTTTCCCATCGGACTCCATAAGGTCAGTGACTTGGACATTGTTTATGGCTTTCACTTTCTCAGGGTCCGTTCGAACACCATCATCACTAATAACATGCCCAAGAAACTTCACAGTCCGCCTAAGGAAGAAGCACTTCTTGGGTGCGAGCTTAAGGTTATGTTCCTTGAGGCGGGAGAAAACCATCTGTAGGCGACGGAGTGCAGTTTCCTCTGTAGGTGCAAAAACCATCAGATCGTCGAGGTAGCACAATAAGCTTGTGAAATTCTCATCACCGAATATGGACATCATCATCCTCATGAACGTAGCTGGGCTGTTGCACAGGCCTTGAGGGAGACGGTTGTATTCATGAAGCCCAAATGGCGAGGAGAACGCCGTATATTTCTTGTCGTCAGGGTGCAGGGGAACATTATAAAAGCCTGATGTCAGGTCCATTGTGGAGAAGAACGCGTTACCACCAAGCGCGGCCAGAGCGTCAGCTTGATGTGGCAGTGGATAAGCATCCTTCACAGTTCTCGCTTTCAGCCATCTGAAGTCAGTGTACACTCTGAGGTCCCCATTTGGTTTCCATGCCAAGATCAGTGCAGATGCATACTCGCTGTTTGACTTCTGGATGATATCTTTCTTTTCCATCTCATTCAGAGTCGTTCTCAGTTTCTCGTACTGGCTCGGTGGTATGCGTCTGTAGGGTAAACGGAATGGCCTGTCATCGACAAGATGGATACGGTGAACAAACCCCTTAGCTTCTCCACAATCCATCTTGTGCCGTGAGAAGGTTGACTTATACTGCACAATGATGTCAAGGAGCTTGTCTTTCCACTGCAGCGACACTTCACATGACTTCAGGTCTTGCTAGGTCTTGCAGACCCAGAGACTCCAGTTTATGCATCATGTCCTCCTCTGACCTTGGCTGCACAACTTCGCTCTGCATACACTGCACATTACACTTAACATTGTCAGCTTTTGGCAGGTCCTCCACTCTAATACAAGGAGACACATCTGCTAACTTGGCATTCCTTCTCAGCACCACAACTCGATTAGTAGGATTGATGACCCTGACAGGCACCTATCAATCTCCCCAAAGAGGAGTAACAACTCGTCCAACAAGGATATGTTTCAGCCCAGCTTTAGATCGCGTTGGTTCAACAATCACTGTACTACCTGCCGACAACACTGCTGATTCAGGTAACTTGCCCCAAACAAGGTGTTCGCTCTGAGGTTTCAGGGTCACACATCTCTTGACCTTAACTGTGTCCACTTTATCTGGAATGCAACCACCCCTCCATCGCTCTGTATTGGATAGCAGTGACAAAAATTGGCAGTGGTCAGCTGTCTGACCATTGTTAGGCGAGGAAACTAGCTTCCAGTAGTTGTCAGTGTTCGTTAGTTGGGTTAGAATGTGCTTGATGGCATTGCTGCCAAGGATCATTTGTTCTGTCTGGCCTGGAACAACCATTGCTGGAATCACCATCCTACATCCATAAACCATGACATTAAGGTCATATATAACTTTGGGGAAAACACGTTGTCCACCACAGCCTATAATAACATAATCATCAGCTGTGCCTCTTGTGATATCAGGACACTGTTGTAAAAGGGACTTAACAGAGGACTCACTGATTATACAGGCCATCGACCCACTGTCTTACAGTGCTTTGAGTGTGGGGCCAGTTCTGTATTGACACAGGCGTGTAGAACAGGCTGTCAGTTTCTGCTATTCTTTGGGATCCCTGAAATATCAGTTTCTTGGATGGGGTCAATGTACTACTGTACAACTCATAGAGGGATGCATTATCTTGCATTTCTGGTAACTCAGTAGTGGTGGGAGGTTTATTAGGTTTGTCTGCACTGTCCTCCCCTGGGCGCAGACCAGTCAGTTTTCCTGATGTTCTGGGGCAGCTCTTTTGGTTGGACAGTCTCGACGTGAATGACCTGTGCAGCCTCCATGCCACACGTTGATGCTGGAGCACAGGATCCTCTCCACTACACACCTGTAGAAGGAGGTGAGGACTGGGCTACTCAGACCAGCTCGTCTCAGCCGTCTGAGGAAGTAGAGTCTCTGATGACCTTTCTTGATCAGGCTGGTGGTGTTGTTGGTCCAGCTGAGATTATCATTCAAGTGTACCCCCAAGTACTTGTAGCTGGAGACCACTTCCACCACTGATCCACCTATGTTCAGTGGGGTGTGGGTTTGTTTGTTCCTTCTGAAGTCCACAATCATCTCCTTTGTCTTCTTCACATTCATGTGAAGGTTATTCTCTTTGCACCAGCTCTCCAGGTGTTCCACCTCCTGCCTGTAGCTGGACTCATCATTGTTTGTGATGCATCCCACCACCGCTGTATCATCTGCAAACTTTACAATATGACAGCCTGGATGGGTAGCTGCACAATCATATGTGAGCAAAGTGAACAGAAGGGGGCTCAACACACAGCCTTGAGGAGAGCCAGTGCTGAGGGTAATGGTGGAGGAGGAGAAGTTGTGGATCTTCACGGACTGAGGTCTGTTTGTTAAGACGTCTAGTACCCAGTTACAAACGGAGGGGCTTAGTCCAAGTGTGGATAGTTTGTCCATCAGAGTTTGGGGGATCATGGTGTTGAAGGCAGATGTGAAGGGTTTCCCTGTGACTGGGGGTGATAGACTGACCCAAATGCGTGTTTGAGGCCTAAAGCCTTTTCAACCATCTGCAGATCTGCATTTTTGAAATGTGTACCATTATCTGACCTGATTTTAGAAGGAAAACCATGACTTGGAATGTAATGATTGATTAAACATTTTATGACAGTTTTCCCGTCTTCTTTTTTCACTGGCCATGCCTCGGGCCATCCGGTGAACGCATCGACGCAAACCAGTAAGTATCTGAACCCCCTTACCGGCTCGATCATGTCCGTGTAATCAATGATTATCTCATACCCTGGTTTCATCTCTGTCGGAAATTTGCCTTGTTCACGCAGTTTCATCGATGGTTACGAGTTATGTAAGGAACACACGGTGCATTCCTTCACAAATGCTTTAAGCAACGAATTCAAGTGTGGGTGCCACCAGTTGACAAAAAATTTTCTCATCTGGTGTGCCCCCACATGTGCGAGTCCGTGAACTTCATCCAAAACTCTCCTCTTCAGGCTTAGGGGAAGAACCCATCTTCCATCTTCCGGATGTATCCACAATGGGTGTCATGAAAGGCGCTTTTAAATAAAATGATGATTATTATTATTATTACAATGCATATGGTCTCACTTTAGCTCCATTGTCCAGCCACACTGTTTTTTCTTCAGGAGCCGCCCCTTGTTGACAGCAAGCTACAGAGACCTCATCCCATCTCATGGCCCTCTCTTCCTCTGGTGTGACCATCACCATCTGACTCCAGTTGGTGTATCCTGATGCTCTTTTTGCCTCCAAATCAGCTTGACAGTTGCCTCTGGCTGTTTGGGATTCTGTGTCTGTGTCATGACCCTTGCATTTCACAATTGCTACTTCCTTTGGTAGCATTAAAGCTGTTGCAAGCTCCCTCATGTCTGCCTCATGTTTGATCGGTTTACCATTTGCTGTCAGAAAACCTCCTCTTCTCCACTGAGCTAGTTCTGTATGCGCCGCCCCACAGGCATATGCTGAATCGGTGTATATGGTGATTGTTTCACCTGCTGCCCACTGTAATGCAGAGATCAGAGCCCTGACCTCTGCCCTCTGAGCTGACTGTGACCCCTGCAGCTTTTCACACACCAGTGTGTCATAACCCTGCTCTGTCTGACGCACCACAGCAAAACCAGCACTGAGCTGACCATCCTGTCCACGAAAACAACTCCCATCACAAAACACCACGTGTCCTCCCTCTAATGGTGCGGCCTGTAGATCTGGTCTGACTTTGTCATCCACCTCAACTCTTTTTTCACACATATGTGGTTCACCCACGCCCAACCTGTCTGCCATGTTAATCCCTTCGTGTGTGAACAACAAGTTAGGTGCTTCCAGGACTTTGTTGATTCTCTGCTGTCTCAGTGGTGACATGGTGAAGTTCTGTGAATTCACAAATGCAACAACACTGTGTGATGTTAAAATATTCAGTGAATGACCCATTACCAAATGTGCAGTTTTCTGAACCAGCTTAGCTACTCCTGCTGCATGCTGAGTGCACGGTGGATGCCTTTTCTCCATGTTGTCAAGCAAACAAGACACATACATCAAAACTTTGCGCCCTCCTGCATGTTTCTGAAACAGGACGCCGTTTATCACCCCGTCTGTTTCAGAGACATCAAGGTAGAAGGGACGCCCATAATCTGCCAACGCCAAGTCTGTGGCGCTGCTCATCTGTTGTTTCACAGTGATAAACGTCCTCTCCGCTTCCTCATCCCAGTCTAGCTGTGCAGTGGGGTTTCTCATGCCTTTTTGTTTAACCAAAGCGCGCAAAATCTGTGTTTGGCCTGCATAATCTGGGATATAATTTCTGCTATATCCTGTCAGGCCGAGAAATGACAGCATTTCTTTCACTGTCTGCGGTTTTGGGTGATGCAAAATTGTGTCACGGTGCGAAGATGAAAGGCCTGCTCCCTTCTGAGAGATCACTCTCCCCAGGAAGGACACCTGTCGTCTTACCGCCTGTAATTTAGTTTTACTGACTTTGAAACCAGCAGCGTGTAAGTGTTCAAGGACTGATTGGGTTGCTACCAGTGAGTCCTGGACAGTATGACTGGCGATGAATAAATCATCAACATACTGGATGAGGACTGTGTCCTGTGGGAGTGGCACCTTACTCAGAACCTGTTTCAAGACTTGGTTGAAGATTCCAGGAGTTAACGCAAAACCTTGCGGGGCTCTCTTGTATCGCAACTGTTCGCCCCTAAAGGTAAATGAAAAGATGTCTCTGCATTCCTCTGCTAGTGGCAGACAGAAAAATGCGTTCGCCAAATCCAGGCAGGTGAACCATTCATGTTGTGGTGTCAAATTGTTTAACGCCACGTATGGGTTTGGAACCGGGACAGTTTGGGTTATTAAGAGTTTATTGATCGCCCTTAAATCATGCGCCATGCGGAATTTTCCTGTGTTGGCTTTTGGCACAGGTAAAATTGGTGTGTTCCAATTAGACTGTGAAGGTTCTAGCACTCCACTCTCTTTTAATCCTTGGATTGTTTCTGCAATACCCTCCTCTGCAATTGGTTTGTGAGGATATTGTTTAATCCACAGTGGGTGAGTAGTTTGGACCTGAAACGTTATGGGCGGGCAGGCAATCAGTCCCACATCCGTGGGGCCTTTTGACCACAACGTCTCAGGCATACTATCGATCAGCTGACCGGCGCGCGGGTGGTCAGTTTGTTCACGACCGTGCTCCATGGGGAGCTCTTCATGTTGCATTATAGCTACATCATGTGCAATAGACTCAATTGCAAAACACCCGCAGCTCATTGAATGCCAGACAAGTGGTGTGGGTGTTTTTACCCAGTCAACGGCTTCTGAAACCCATTTTACCATTGGTCCCAAGTCTTTAGCCTGAAATTTTGGATTCAAACCTAATGAAATATGAGGCACAGCTTCGGTGCTCATCATGTACCACTCCTGCTGTTCAGGAGTTAAATTAACAATTGCAGCTACTCCCTCTGTTCCCACATAGAGATTCCCTGTTGTGATTGGCCAAATTTTACCCTCTATTTGCTCTGCAAAGTGTTCCTGAAACACCTCATCTCCTCTTCTGTCATAAAAGAGGGTGACATGTGGAGGGCCTGGTGGAGTCGAGTAAGGCTGAAGTTCCTGTATCCGGGGTTTCCACGCAAGGTAAGCAGAATAGATGCCTCCTCCGCCCATGACTTCAGGTTCAAGTAGCCCCCAGTACATGTCAGCGTATTCATTTTGTACTGGTTGTATCACACACTGTGAGTGGGTAGTGGTGAACTGGCCACATTTCAGTGAGGTGCCGTCCGGCAACCTCACCATGAGTCCATCTGATGAGCATAGGATTGAAGCTCCCAGTCGGATCAGCATGTCTCTCCCCAGCAGATTGGCGGGTGCATTTCTTGCCACCACGAATGGATGTCTCAGAGTCTGTGTTCCCGCTCTTATGAGTAGTGGGCTTGTTACAGGCAGTCTTTGTGTGGCCCCAGAAAATCCAATCACCTCCACCGACCTATTGACAGTTCGCAGTCAGGTGGGATGTGAGTCACTGTTGAAAAGGTCGCTCCTGTGTCGACCAAAAATTGCAAGCTTTCATTTCGCACTTGCACTTCAATGGTTGGGTCTGCCCCTCCCTCAACGCTCAGGATTTTCTGTGGGGTGTCTCATTGTTGTTGAAAGCCTCGTCCCCCTTGCGCGAGGGAAGGCTGGACTGCCTGCTGCTGAGGTAGAGTCTGTTGCAATGGTTGTGGTTGAGGCAGTTGTTGTTGAGGTAGCTGCTGTTGACCTCCCATCTGCTGAAAGGGTTGCGGTGCACTCATGGGTTGTTGGTATAACTGTTGTTGGCCCATGGGTTGCTGGTACAACTGTTGCTGACCCTGATAGCAAACGGATTCCGGACCGGGTCCGTTCCGGATCTACCGTAGGATCCGTAACGGATGCTTAAAACGGATCCGGATCAGAGTCCACTTGCACACCGGATCGGATCCGATTCGGATCCGGATCACAGATCCAGATCGGATATGGCCCGGACCCTTCCGGATCCACTCATTAAAGAGGGTTTTTGGGTACATCCGGCCCGGATCCGTTTTGGACCCGTTCATGGAACGCTTCATCCGGCCCGGATCCGTTTTGGACCCGTTCATGGAATGCTTCATCCGGCCCAGATCCGTTTATGTTACTCATATCGGAGGTGGACTAATTTGGTCCAGAACCTTTATTTATCATGAATTGAGAGAAGTAGCTAAAAACTTGTATACCAGCTCCAAAAAGACTACATACATCTAACCAGTTTAACATTGAACACATGAAAATAATTTATTGTGAAGCTGCAAAATACCTAAAATTGGGTTCTGAGTAAATTTACAGTTTTGAGGCTGCACAATGGCGCAGTTGGTAGTACTGTTGCAGGTGTTAAAATCCCAGCCAGGGGTCTTTCTGCATGTGTTTGTATGTTCTCCGTGTACATGCATGGGTTCTCTAGGTACTTCATCTCGTCTGTTATCCACAAACTATGCTGTACTGTTCTCCCTACTCTATACCAGGACAAAACGAAGCCCCTTTTTTCATTTATCAAGACTTTAAAGTTTTCACTTTTTAACCCAGGAAAGTTAGTTAACAGAACTCAAAAATGTAAGTACAAGATGAGACATTTTTAAAGGTAACAAAAATCAAATTTTATTAGTTTGTTGCCCTTGATCTAAGTACAGAATACATGTACTCAGAACTGTTGTATTAATCAAAGCACATGAAACATAACTTACAAAAAATCTGAAGCAGCTGATAATGTTTACCGGTAAATACATCAAGTAGAACAAACGAAATGACTACACTATTAAAATAAATAGAGTGGTTAAACTTAAAAACTTGAGTTCAAAAGCTGCCTTAAAAACAAGTTAACGCAACTTCAAATAATGTTTTTTTTTTCCAACTTAGGATGGCAAGCTAGAAAAGTAGCCCAATTTATGATAAGTCATTGTTTAAATATGATACCATAAGTTGAAATGACTAACTATAGAACGTTATTCATTCTCCAAAAATTGAGTACCGGTACTCTTGTCTATTAAAATTACAATCATTTTCTATTTGAACTCAAATAACTAAGTTATACCCTTGTTTAATTAATGTTTACCGGTACTTGTTGTATGAACTTCATACTCTGAGTTTAAACAACTTGCAAAGTTACATTATCCATTCATAAAAACTTGTTTTCATTTGTTTAAGTAACAAACAATTACTGTATACCCGGTATATACTTTCAACTCTCATGTTAAAGTTAAACTGACATACCAATTCCCTTTTTGAGTTCATTTAACTCTAAGATTTTAAGGCAGCAATTGAACTTAAAATAGCAATTTAAGTAAACTAACATTTCCAAATATTGTTCCGTTCCGCTATATAAATAAGCTCCATTTACCATTTACCATTTACCATTCCCCGTCCCCACTAAGAATGCCAAGTTCACCATTTTCCTAAAAATAATTACAACAAATACGCTTCCATTTTCAAATATGAAACATTTGTTTTTATCTTTCTCTATCAAATACAGATGAGACCAGCCTTAAATCAAGTGTAATAGAAAACATTTGTCCAAGACAAGCAGAAGTGTTGACATTTATTGGAGGACCAAAACTGACAAATAAAAACAGAAATACCATATGTATATACATATATATACAATATACATATATATATATATATATAATATATATATATATATATATATATATACATATATATATATATATATATATATATATACATATATATATAATATATACATATATATATACATATATACATATATATATACATAT
>JBBPBX010033453.1:21103-33242 GCA_038048925.1 Garcialebias charrua
TATATATATATATACATATATATATATATATATACATATACATATATATACAGGTAACCCCCCACTTACGACTCCATCGACCTACGAACAACGGGACCTACGAACGTATCATATTTAATAAAAATATGAAATTACTGTATTAAAAAAAAAATAATTTATTTATTTATTTATTATTTTTTTGTGTTTAAATGTTCTTAATTTCATGTGTACATCACTTTGTTGCAGCTGTGGTTGTTTTAAAGGCTTTATAAATAATAATTATGATAAAAAATGATCATTTCTGATCATTTTTGTCATGATTGCGCAATAATTGTGCAACTTCCGGTCATAACAGGAAGAAGGTCGGTCATAACAGGAAGAAGGTCGCCAGTCACCGGAGGCCAGCCATCTTAGGGTTAGTCACGGCTACAGGCAGCAAGGTTTGGAAGACTTGTTGATCAGGATTGCCTCATATGGATTAATTACTATCTGGAATCGCTCTGTGAGCTCTGTGGACGTCTCAGGCGGAGAAGCAGCTGCAGATTGATGGCCGATTGGGCCGCACCGCCGCTCCAACACCAGCTCATGGCCTGGCTAGCAGAAGCTAACACAGGCCTCGAGAGCTAACACAGGCCTCGAGCAGCTCCCGTGGTTTGCTCGTCGCGCTGCTCGGCCTGATAACAACAACGCATGGCAACCTAAGATGTCGGCTATGACCATCTCAAAGTAAGAAAATATATTTTTATTTATTCTGTAAATGTGAATAGTAACTGTGAATAGTTTGTGTGAATAGTTTGTGTGAATAGTTTACTGTAATGTTTAACATTACAGTAAACTACTGTACATGCTTAAATGTGTGCGCGCGCTCCGTTAGCATGATAAATAAAGGTTGAATGAATGAATGAATGAATTTTTTTAATTTTTTTTATAATTTTCACCCCATACCTACGACCGGATCGAGTTGCGAACGGTTCTTAGGTCCCAAACTCGTTCGTAGGTCGGGGGTTCCCTGTATATACATATACATATATATATATATATATACATATACATATACATATATATATATACATATACATATATATATACACATATACATATATATACACATATACATATATATACACATATACATATATATATATATATATATATATATATATATATATACATATACATATATATATATACATATATATATACATATATATACATATATATATACATATACATGTTTATATATACATATACATACATATACATACATATATATACATATACAGTACATATATATATACATATACATATATATACATGCACTTAAAAGGCTCCAATTAATTAAGAACTTTATTTGTTTTATAAATTTAATAGACCATCTATAATGTCCATAAATTTAACACAATTTCCAGTTTACTGTGCACTGTACTATAAAAAAAGAGAAGAAAATGTCCTTACTTTTATGGAAGGGGTGTTACAGGGGAGGGAGAAAGGCTTATTGGGAGGGAGTTGCAGAAGTTGCTGGTGCAGGTGAGTGAGGAGGGGCAGGTGAGTCCAAAATGGCAGCTGAGGTGGAGGGGCAAGTGAGCAGAAGGTGATGTTGATGCTAGTGCAGGTGAGTGAGGAGGGGCAGGTGAGTCCAAAATGGCAGCTGAGGTGGAGGGGCAAGTGATGCAGAAGGTGATGTTGATGCTGGTGCAGGTGAGTGAGGAGGGGCAGGTGAGTCCAAAATGGCAGCTGAGGTGGAAGGGCAAGTGATGCAGAAGGTGATGTTGATGCTGGTGCAGGTTAGTGAGGAGGGGCAGGTGAGTCCAAAATGGCAGCTGAGGTGGAAGGGCAAGTGACGCAGAAGGTGATGTTGATACTGGTGTAGGTGAGTGATGAGGGGCAGGTGAGTCCAGAAAGGCAGCTGAGGTGGAGGGTACTGGTGATGCAGAAGGTGCTGGTGAGTGAAGAGAGACAGGTGAGTCAGGAGAGGCAGTTGAGTTATATATAAAAAAAAGAAAAAAAAGAAAAGATAAAAGTCCTTACCTTTATGGAGGGGCAGGTGATGCAGAAGGTGCTGGTGATGCTGGTGAATGAAGAGGGGCATGTGAGTCAGGAGAGGCAGCTGAGTTATATAAAAAAAGAAATTAAAAAAAGAAAAGAAAATGTTACCTTTATGGAGGGTCAGGTGATGCAGAAGGTGCTGGTGATGCTGGAGGGTCAGGTGATGCAGAAGTCGCTGGTGGTGCTGCTACAGGTGAGTGAGGAGGGGCAGGTGAGTCCAGAAAGGCAGCTGAGGTGGAGCTCCCTGATCTGCTATACTCTTGGGCACGCGCCCAGCCTGAGCAAAGACAAACGCTTAATAAATTACTGTCAAATTCAGAATACAGTTTAATGTGTAATACAATCTTAATTTAATCTTTAATCTAAATAAACGGCATTCTTTACAATAAATAAACTAGGGCTGGACGATATGGCCAAAATTTTTATCACAATATAGTTCTTAATTTCGGTCGATAACGATATAATTCGATATCAATATAAACAATATAAAAGCCTAAAAAAAACTATAAACTATACAAATAAATTAATGTTCTCCTTGTATTTGTATTTAGCCTCCAAAAAGATGGAAATCACCATCAAATAAACATAAACTTCTCAACCCAATAATTCTCAGTCGGGTCATCTGGACACTTTCTTTTTTATAGAAACGTTTCACCCTCCATCCTCCATCCAATTTCTATAAAAAGAAACTGTCCAGATGACCCGACTGAAAATTATTGGATTTGGTACGTGGATTATTGAGCATGAACTTTCTTGCCATAAAATTCTCAACTGTGTCAATATTAATAGTTTTAACTTTAAACATCTTTAAAATTTACAGCATTGAAATTCATAGTTAATTAAATAAAACTTTTGGGTGTTGTTATTTATAAGAAGCTGACATAGAAATCTCATGGAAATTACTTAAGAATAAAAATAACAAAATCAATTGCATTACTGTATAAAGTAAAATAGTTTTTGAATGACAAAGTTTTGAATATATTGAATAATGTAATGATTGTTCCATATTTAATCTGTTGTATTGAAGTTTGGGGAAAAGCATGTAAAACTATTACAAACCCTGTTTTTTTTGTTTTGTTTTTAAAGAGCTACAAGAATTATTAGTAGGAAGTGCTATGGTCACCCAACAAATATTTCATCAGTTTAAATTATTAAAATTTTATGATTTGGTTGAACATAGTATTTTACAAGTCATGTATAAAACTGAAAAAAATTACCCCCCAAATATTCAATTAAAATTTGTTTAAAGTTATTAAACCCTGAAGGGAATGTAAATGTTTGTAAAACCTCCATTTAGGACTAGTTTGAAGGAGCTGAGTTGTAAATCAGGAAACAGGATTGTGTTGACTTGATATCACCATAAACATTTCTAAAACTATTTATATGTTTTAAAATATGATTAAATCAAAGTTGTTGGGAAGGTGTGGTGCAGGTGAAGTGAAGGTTGTTGTTTGTTTGTAGTTATTTTGTATTTTTTAAACAAGGGGCAGATATTAAAACACTATTTTCGTCTTTCTGCACATTTTCATTCAGTGTTTTTTTTTCTTCTGATGAATTTGTTTTATTTTGAATTTAAAAA
Source organism: Garcialebias charrua (assembly GCA_038048925.1). Classification (NCBI taxonomy): domain Eukaryota; kingdom Metazoa; phylum Chordata; class Actinopteri; order Cyprinodontiformes; family Rivulidae; genus Garcialebias; species Garcialebias charrua. The sequence goes on from JBBPBX010033453.1 coordinate 24,708, forward strand.
ACATGCAGCGCTGCTGGGGCTGTTTGTTTACGTCGTAGTTTCAGGGAAACGTTGGCTCAAACTTTATTGTTCTTCATCTTCTGACTCTCATCATATTCTATCGAGTGGAAACTCTTCAGATTAAACAAGTTAGATGTTCCCACCGCTAGTTAGAACGACTTTGTCACGTTTTGCAAAATAAAGAAACCGAGTAAGACTCGCTGCAGATGAGACCTGCAGTTTAACAAAACCGAACTACGTCCACACCGACGAATTAGTCTTTCCTCTCATCAGTGATGTCGTCTCTTTCTCTTCGCTTGTGAAACTTTGTTCAGTCACATTCTGACGGTCATGAGCACTCGTTTGACTCGTTTTGAAGCGAAAACTTAACGCGCTTTGGAGACTAGCTTAGCTTTTAGCCTGCTACCGCTAACGCCTGCTGCTGGACTGAGCGCTGCGTAACAACGACGTCACCACGCACGTTTTGTGTCACAGCTTTTTCTGTCCGGGCGGGTTGTAGAAGCAGCCGCTTCAACCCGAACAGAAACAGAAAAACGTCAATGAAACGTTGTAAAATCCTATCGAAATATCGAAAATATGCTTAAACTTCATATCATCGTTATTGAATAAAAGTATATCACGATATTTATCGTTATTGAATTATCGTCCAGCACTACTCAGAGGTGACAGGGCCTTCTCAGTTGCAGGTCCAAGACTGTGGAATGAGTTGCCACTGAGTGTCAGGCTCATTCACAGTATTTAAGTCTAGCGTAAAAACCCACTTCTATTCTCTCGTCTTTAACACTATGTCATTTGTTTTTATCCTCTCTGTAATATACACTGTTCACCATTTTAGTTAGTTTCTGTTGCTATTTCTATCTATATTTTGTTTTTATTTTTTGTTTTCCTGTCTGCTTTGCTTGTTTGTTTCTATTGTACAGCACTTTGGTTGGCCTTGTGTCTGTTTAAGTGCTCTAAAAATAAAGTGGTATGGTATGGTATATATTTCAAATGTTTATTTCTTTTCATGTTGATGGTTTTTACTGATAACTAATGAAAACCCTAAATTCAGTATCTCAGAAAATTGGGATATTACTTAGACCACTGGGGGAAAAAATTGGATTTTTAGAAATGTTGACCAACTAAAAAGTGTAGGGATACAGCACTCTCATGTCCGTATGGGATATGGGCCTCTCCACATCTCTCTGAAACTCTCAGTGTTACACCTTCTTGAAACTCTCAAGGAGTTTCTCAAGGACAAGTGGACTCTATATTGGTTAACAATTATTATGGATTAATGGACACTAATTAATCAGATTGAACTTTCTCTTTAATGTGTGTTAATTCAGAATTGATCAAACAGTATTTTTGTCATTTCAATGATGATTTTACTAAACTGGTATATTTTAAATATGACAAAGTTAAGAGAACATCTCAGAATGATCATGCTTTGAACTGTCTGCTCTAGGCAGAATAAGTGTCGAAAGTTGAAGGAACAATTCTCCGTCTATTTGTTTGAACTGTTTTTGGAACGAAAGAGAAGTTCTAGACATAACTTAATCTTCGGTCTCCCGTCCGTTCTAAAAACAATTCATCTGTGCTTAAACAGAGAGTGCTCTGTTTTCACACCTGCAGGTTTTTGTTTTGTCTCCGTGCTGGGACTCAGTTCTCAGCACTCACTGAGTTTTTGAGTTCTCGGGGAGAAGGGAAGACGCACGGACGTTTTTCTCCAAGCTGGAGACGCCCGGTCATGTGTCAACGACCCACGTCTCAGCTGAGAGTCGCGGCAAAGCCTTGCTGTGCCTCAACACTCATTTTCTGAAAGAATTTGTTTTCTGAAGTTTTACTTTGAAAGTCCAACCAGTGCGATTGGGGCCTGTTCCTGCCGGTGAATGCGTGCTCCCGCTCGTCTGATCCAGTCATACACGCACGAAGTCCTCTGGACGCTCACTGGACCACACAGTCCGTTAGTGTCCACAAACTTCTCAGTCCTCACCTCGCAAGACGTCTCGTCACCAGGTAAAGAGGCGTTGTCTGTATGCTGCACGTGTCGGAGGCTCAGCCTGATCCGTATGGGAAAGGTGCCACTCTGGTTGTTTCAAATAATTAATTTCAGTTAACTTAGCTTTCATCTTCTTCCTCCTATTTCTTATTTTCCATAAGTATTTAATCTGTCAAGTAATGTGCCAACAGTTAAGTTTTAATTGTCTGTTTGTTTTAATTTGAATTCTTGTCAACGTAGTTATTAAATCAGAGCTAATATCGATACAAATGTTTAATGTAATTCTTGTGATAGTTTCAATAAAAGGTCTATTTTTTTGGTAGACCAACATAAATTGAAGTCTAAGCGTGAAATTACATTACTGGCTAATCACATCGTTAGATTTGTTGATTTAATCTGAAAAAGTTGAGACCCCGCACTTTGGTGGCAGTTTGTGCAGTTAAACTCTGCTCATAAACTGCACATCTACAATAATGGTGGACCAGTAAGTGTTTAAATACCTTACCTCACCTTATTCCTTTACATATTGGTGGCCGCGTACAAGTCTTCTGAAAGATTAAATTGATAAGTTGTTTTTGTAGCTTATTTTTTGTTACGGTGTTGTTGGCATTAGTTTTACATCCTGGTTTTGGGCTTATAAGAATGGTTTTGGCTGGTGGGTGTCTCAGAGATTGCTGATAGTGGCATTGTCTGGGGTGTTTTCCCGTTAGAATTGTTCTTTACTTTCACTTTTGAACGTGTGTTTTGGAGCTGCGGATGAATGAATGTTTGTTTTTGTGAGACGTTTCATTACGTGTCGCGAGACTGCATGCATTTTTTCGTTTTGTGACCGCCGTGTCACCTCTGCTTCATTTTATTACATCTGCGATTTTCTGTTGAAGCTGTGTCACACATTTGCTGCTCCATTTTTACCTAATCTGTTACAACGTGTTTGCCGAGGTTCGGGAAAACCCACTCCGCTAGTTTGGGCCGGACCGAGATCCGGTTCCGTTTGACGTAAAGTCCGTTGTTGTACACAGTTAGCGTGCTGCCTCCCCTGGGGGCGTGAGAGTTGGCTTGGATGTGTTGTGCTCGTTAACAGAATTTTCTGCGGTGTAAAAGTCGTTTATTTTGTGGAAGAGAGTCCAGTACTTTGGATCGAGCTAATGCTAAACGGTACCGACAAGATGGCTGCTTAAAACGCTGTGATTGGTCCATTGTGTGTCGCGTTCAAGAACGTTGGTTTCTGTAGACTCTGATTGTCAGATTCATTTTTGTACACATTTGTGACGGTTTATTTGTGTTGTTTGAGTTCTATGCACGTGATATCGTCGAAGACTGGCTTTACCGCGGTGTTTTGCGATATTTACGACTGTTTTAGAACGTTGAAAAGTCCGTTCCTCGCTGGAGTTCAAAAGACCGCAGGTCCGTGAACGCACCGCTCGAACGGCACGTCGCGCGTGGGCGGCGTTAGGTTTGGAAGACACAGTTTCCCATGAACACTTGGGTTTTAGAACTACAGTTCTGTCTTCGCTGTGATTGGTCGATTACGCTGTAAGTGTTGGCGCTTGCGCAGTGGGTGGAGCCCGCTCCTCGTCAACTTTCACTTCACAGCTTGTCCCAGACGAGTTTCCGTGCTTGTTTGTCCATTACTGTCATTAAAAAGACTGTTTAAACGCGGTGTTTTTGAGATTTTAATGGGTGGATTGAGTCGGTTGCTCTGATACTGCCGATCGCCATGTGACCAGGTCACGTGACACCGATTTTGCCGGTTTTATGAGGACCGACCTTATTTCTTTTAAACGCAGTTTAAAAGGTTTCACAGTTCAACCGATTTTGCTCACATGATTTCGTTTTTGTGAGCCTGGGGCTCTGAAGCTGTACCACGTAACGCTTTGGGTCTGTCTGCTTGATGCTTTTCATCCGTGTTAGATGTCTGTGGGCTAAAAAACTGCAGCTTCGCTCGCTGGTGATAACAGCGCCTCTATAGCGGTCAGATAGAGAAATTACAGTCGCTGTGATAAACTCACTTCCAGCGCTGTGCCCCCTGCTGGTTACATTAGAAGACGCAGTCTTCCTGTAATTTGTACATGTTCAATGTTCCTGTTTTAAACGGGAATCATTTTGAAATATCGTACTCACAGCACCCTTTTAATTTGATTTTCGCAGGAATTCATTATTTAGTTTAGGTTAAACTAAAAATAAAAATGAAACTACTGTAGTTTGGTCTAAATGTCTGTTGTCTTTTAGACGAAAGACGCAAGATTTGGTAATCCCTAAAAATTTTGAAGTCTATGGCGAGACTCATCAAAATGAATAGATCTAGAATAGAAACGATCGAATCGGTTCTACCTAAATGATTGGGAGATCAGTGTAGATTATAGTACCTTACGTAGTATTAATCTACTATGACTCTTCAAAGATTGAGATCTTTAACAAAATGAACAGCATGTTGGCATAGTTAAAATCCATTTAAGTCTTCAACTAATCAACAATCAAAACCTCTTTTGGCTGGGAGTGTTCAGAAAACAATAACAACTTCAATAACACAAAAGTAGCAATTAAGCAACTAAAAAACAACGTTTCACTACGTCAAACTCACTCTGGTCGTCAGATTCCAACGTCACACACAAGAAAAACAGTTCTTAGCTTTATAACCGATGTCAATTAAATCCTACAGATTTAAACGGTTGTTAAGGTCAGTTTTTGTTGTGGGTTTTATGCTTAGCGTTTCTAAGTTCTAGTTGGAACGGTTTCTTTTCGCAACTAGAATAGTTTAAACTGTTTAGTTTATTTACTATCCTGTGTCTGGACGACCTTGTTTTCCCATGAAGTCTTTGAGTTTGCGAGATCTTTGTCGTTTGTGGGGTTATTGAAATCTTTGTCCTTGACATGGGCATGGCCTAACATCACCCCCCTGTGGTCAAGAGGGACCACGCGGACGGGTGTGGACGTCCGTCCATGGGCACGAGTTAGGATGCCATTGTTTAGTTTAAGCTGTTCGCGCAGTTTATGGGGAACCTTGTACAGGAACCTTATAGGTCTCGGCCAACGTACCTCTGTACGTTTACCTCTTTCTGCGTAATGCAGGTGTGTCACAACTGTCGGCGCCGTCGCAAGCTTGTCACCGTCGTTGTGATGTATGTCTTCCCACTTCATGAATGAAGAGGTGCTCTTTGAGTCTGTAAGAACTATGTCATCTCTGAGTAGTTCTAGATTCAAATGCTCTTGAACCAAGGTTTCATTGAAAGCTTGGATGATAACTGAATTACCTGTCCCAGAGGACAGCACAGCGTTCTCGGTGTGTGATCCTTGGATCTCTACACCGTCCTCTACCTGTGGTAGGAAGTGTGAGTCTGCCCCCCTTTTGTTTAAGGAGGGGTCCTCAAAATCAGTAACAATGAAGTCCAAGTGACTGTCAGAGTGTTGTAGACTGTCACCTTGTGGGCTCAGATGTCCTTGAACCAAGACTTCACTGCAAGCTTGGCTGTATGCCGAATTATCTGTCCCACAGGACAGTACAGCGTCATCGGTGTGGGACCCTTGGATCACCACACCTCCCTCTACCGGTGGTAGGTAGTGTTCAGTGAGTGCTGAAGGTGTCAGCTCGCAGAGGAGGTCCTCGTGATGGGCCAGAGTCTGGTCCAACTGTTGAGTCTCCTCTGTCTCACCTGTAGTTGAAGGTTCACTTACCGGGTCTGTGGTCCTGGTTGGGGAATCCCATGTGACCTCAGCGGTACCTGTTGTTAGACAGTCAGTGTCCTGACCTTGGGGAGGTACCACGAATGGCAGTGGACTGCTCACTGTGGCCCACATTGTCTGACTGCCATAATCTATAATCGCTTCAAAGCGACTTATAAAATCTTGGCCGACCAGAAATGGGATGGAGTTCACTGTAGACACATGTACCGGATGGTAAATTGTCGTCTCGCCAATCTGCATGTGAACCATGGCAATAGCTGTCATGGTTGTTCCCACTTCCGAGAGTCCTCGCAACTCTATAGCACATTCTGTCTGGGGTATCACTCTGCCAACACTGTTAGCGGCGGTCCGTAGCCTCTCAAACAGCTCGGCCGACATGATAGTCACGTCTGAGCCGCTATCCAGGAGTGCTTCTCGCGAGAACACCCCTTCCAGTCTGAGTGGCAGGTAAGCTTTCTTAGCGTGCCCCATTCTCATAAATTTACACAGAAACCTTCTAGGTTTAAGCACACGCCTCTGAGTACGTGTAACGCCGTCCGTGTAATCATCTTCGCTGTCAGCATCATGATGGCTGTCTGCCTCACGACCTTCAGGATGTGGATTCTCAGCAATTTGTTTGCTGTCAGTATTTATGTCAGTGTTGACGTTGTCGTTGTCAACTGTGTGCACTGAGTTGTTGCAAAAGACAGTGCTGCGCGTCGCTTCAGCAGGATGAACAACGTTGTTTGTGTTATCATCAAGGACAACGTCACACGTTGTGTCAGCTTGGTCAACCACTGTAACATTCGAATCATTTGACAAACAAACCACATCCTCAGTCACGTCCTCGCGCGGAGGCGCCGTTCCCATAATCTGGAGCATGTGTGACTCATTGCATGTCTCAAACTGTGCAGTTCGAGGGGCAGGGGCAGGAGGGCCGCTTCTCGGGGGCACATGTCGGGACAGACCCTTTTTCAAAGGGTCACGGTTCCCAGACATCAACTTCTCTCGAAATTCACCCACTGTGAGACCTAGGTGAGAACTCTTTTGGTTCGATCTGAACCATCTCGGTTCATCTAGAGAGCGAACATCTGCCTTTTGTGGTTCATTGCTCATCACAGGGTTTTCAACCTGAGACGAAAGAGGAGCAGCCTCAAAAACTGACGCAGCATATTGTCTTATCACTTCCATAGAATCTTTTTTGCAATCAACCAGAAAACGAACACATTTCATTTGAAAAGGCATAAGATTCATAATGAAAAGACGTTTAAACTCCACATTTTCCTCCAATCCAGGGACAGTTTTGTCCTTTGTGCAAGCAGAGAGGAGCCTGTCGTAAAACACCAGGGGATGTTCACCTGGTCCCTGTAGGACGTTCTTCGCAGCTAAGTGCCTATCAAAGTATGCACCTGTCAGAACGTCCATCTTTGTACTGATTTTCTGTGAAAAATCAAGGACAGTCGGTCTTATATCACAGTGGACAGTCTCACCATGTGATGCCAAGATGTGAAATTAAATAAAAAAATCAGTGATTCCTATTAATTTGTCGACCTGTGACAAGGTCAAACAAAACTGGCCGTTGTTTGTGTGATTTTGTGAAAATCAAGACAAAAGATGCCTCCTGTGTGTTATTTTAACCTTGCAGTTTAAAAACACAGGGACAGAGAGCTGGTTTTGCACAGAATTGATGATAAGAGTGTCAAGGCTTATCAAAAACAGACATGTCTGTATTAAAATCTGTGTAACTGTTCTGCCATCAACATTTGATTTCCTGCGAAAATCAAATTAAAAGGGTGCTGTGAGTACGATATTTCAAAATGATTCCCGTTTAAAACAGGAACATTGAACATGTACAAATTACAGGAAGACTGCGTCTTCTAATGTAACCAGCAGGGGGCACAGCGCTGGAAGTGAGTTTATCACAGCGACTGTAATTTCTCTATCTGACCGCTATAGAGGCGCTGTTATCACCAGCGAGCGAAGCTGCAGTTTTTTAGCCCACAGACATCTAACACGGATGAAAAGCATCAAGCAGACAGACCCAAAGCGTTACGTGGTACAGCTTCAGAGCCCCAGGCTCACAAAAACGAAATCATGTGAGCAAAATCGGTTGAACTGTGAAACCTTTTAAACTGCGTTTAAAAGAAATAAGGTCGGTCCTCATAAAACCGGCAAAATCGGTGTCACGTGACCTGGTCACATGGCGATCGGCAGTATCAGAGCAACCGACTCAATCCACCCATTAAAATCTCAAAAACACCGCGTTTAAACAGTCTTTTTAATGACAGTAATGGACAAACAAGCACGGAAACTCGTCTGGGACAAGCTGTGAAGTGAAAGTTGACGAGGAGCGGGCTCCACCCACTGCGCAAGCGCCAACACTTACAGCGTAATCGACCAATCACAGCGAAGACAGAACTGTAGTTCTAAAACCCAAGTGTTCATGGGAAACTATGACTTCCAAAAAGGGGGACTGTAGTGATATAGGCCTCTGTCTTGACCTTCAAGTACACCTCTCCACATCTCTCTGAAACTCTAAGTGTTACACCTTCTTGAAGCTCTCAAGGAGACAGATGGACACTTATATATTTTAACAATTATTATGAATTAATGGACACTAATTAATCAGATTGAACTTTCTCTTTAATGTGTGTTAATTCAGAATTGATCTACAGTATATTTTTGTCATTTTTAATGATGATCTGTTACTTTCATGAGCTTTGGCCTTCTACTGGTTTTATTTCTGCAAAGCAAGCAAGACTCTGTCGCTAAGGCAGAAGTCAGGGTAAGAGCTGTTCTCTTGCAGCCTTCTCTGTTTTGTCTATGAAGTTAGCCATAACATTTTCTGTGCTTGCAAGCAGGCCACCTGGCTGTTTATGTAAACAGTTTTCCTG